>JASVEL010003186.1:0-152562 GCA_032618575.1 Nicotiana noctiflora | reverse complement strand
TATTACATGTACTATTCTAGTTTCTGATAGGGATGCTTCAGTGTTATTTGACCCTGAGTCTATGTATTCATATGTGTCATCCTATTTTACACCATACCTGGTTATACCTAGTGATGCTTTGGGTATTCATGTTTATGTATCTACACTGGTGGGTGATTCTATTGTGGTCGACCGAGTTTATTGTTCCTGTGTGGTAGTGTTTGAGGGTCTTGAGACCCGTGTTGATCTAATGCTCTTTGACATGATAGATTTCGACGTTATATTGGGGATGGATTGGTTGTCCCCGTGTCATGCTAATCTTTGATTGTCACGCAAAGACCGTGACCTTGGCTTTGCTAGATTTGCCCCGATTAGAGTAGAGAGGGACCCCAGGTCATGCCACCCATAGTGTCATTTCATATGTGAAGGCTCGATGTATTATTGAGAAGGGATGTTTAGCTTATCTGGATGTTCGTGATTCCAGCACATAGGTCCCTTCTTTTGATTATGTTCCTATTGTTTGGGAGTTCCCCGAGGTTTTACCTTCTGACCTGTCGGGTATGTCGCCCGACAAGAATATTTATTTTGTATTGATCTGGCTCCGGGCACTCATCTGATTTTCATTCTGCCGTATCGCATGGCATCGCTGGAGTTTAAGGAGTTAAAGGACCAGTTGCAAGACTTGCTAGAGAAGGGTTTTATCAGACCTAGTGTTTCTCTTTGGGGTGCACCGGTGTTATTTGTGATGAAAAAGGATGGTTCGATGAGGATGTGGATTGATTACCACAAATTAAACAAAGCGACAACAAAGAACAAGTATCCACTGCCAATGATTGACGATTCGTTCGACCAGCTTCAGGGAGCAAATGTGTTTTCAAAGATAGACTTGAGATCTAGCTACCATCAGTTGAGGATTAGGGCGTCTAATGTCCCTAAGACGGCATTTCTCACTCGGTATGTGCATTATGAGTTTTTGGTCATGACATTTGGGTTGACCAATTCCCCAACAACATTTATGAAGTTGATTAACCGAGTGTTCGAGCCTTACTTGGAATTGTTCGTGATAGTCTTTATTGATGTTATTCTGGTGTACTCTCGCAGCTACGAGGAGCACGAGCAACATCTCGGAGTGGTTCTTCAGACTCTGAAGGATAGTCAGTTATATGCTAAGTTCTCAAAGTGCGAGTTCTAGTTGTGTTTGGTTATATTTCTCGATCATGTCGTATCAGCAGAGGGTATTCAGGTGGACCTAAAGAAGATTGAGGCAGTCAAGAACTGGCCTCAACTAGCATCAACTACTGGGATTCGGAGTTTCTTAGGGTTAGCAGGTTATTATCGCCGATTTGTGGAGAGACTTTCCTCTATTGCAGCCCCAATGACCAGATCGACCCAGAAGGGTGCCTAGTTGAGATGGTCAGATGAGTGTGAGGTGGGTTTTCAGAAGCTCAAGACAGCTCTGACTATGGCACCGATATTGGTTTTTCCCATAGGCTTAGGGCCTTATACCGTTTATTGTGATGCTTCGCGTATTGGGCTTGGTGCAATACTGATGGGGGATGGCAGAGTCATTGCTTATGTTTCGAGGAAGTTGAAGATCCACGACATGCGTTATCCGTCTCATGATCTAGAGTTGGAAGTCATTGTTCGTGCTTTGAAGATTTGGAGGCATTACCTATATGGTGTGACGTGTGAGATGTACACTAATCACAAGAGTCAGCAGTACTTGTTCAAGCGGAAAGAGTTGAACTTTAGGCAGATGAGGTGGTTGGAGCTATTGAAAGATGATGATGTTACTATTTTGTATCACTCGGGGAGAGCCAATGTGGTGGCTGATGCATTGAGTAGGATGTCTGCCAGCATGGGTACTCTTGCATATGTTCCGGTCAGTCAGAGGCCCTTGCTTTGGATCTTCAGGCCCTGGCCAATTAATTTGTGAGGTTTGACATTTCTGAGCCTAGTAGAGTGTTAGCTTGCACGGTTGGTCGTTCTTTATTATTGGAGTGCATCCGAGATCGGCAGTTTAATCGTCCCCATTTAGGTGTCCTGAGAGTCACGGTTTAGCGTGGAGGTGACACCAAGGTGACTTTAGATGATGATAGTGTTGTGAGATTGTAGGGGTGATTTTGTGTGCCCAATGTCGATGTGATTCAAGAGTTGATCTTAGCGGAGACCCGTAGTTCTCGGTATTCTATTCACTCGGGCGCCGCGAAGATGTTTCAGGACTTGCGACAGCATTATTGGTGGAGTAGGATTAAGAAGGATATTGTTGTATATGTGGCACAATCTCTGAACTGTCAGCAGGTTAAGCATGAGCATCAGAGGCCTGATTGTTTGTTTCAGAGGATTGAGCTTCCTGAGTGGTAGTGCGAGAGGATTACCAAGGATTTCGTTACTGGACTTCCATTCACTCGGAAGAAGTTTGACTCGATATGGGTTGTTGTCGATAGGCTGACCAAGTCAGCGCATTTCATTCCTGTGGCAGTCTCCTATTTATCCGAGAGGTTAGCTGAGTTTTATATCCGGGAGATTTTTCACCTTCATGGTGTGGCGGTATCTATCATTTCGAACCGGGGTACACAGTTTACCTCATGTTTCTGGGGTGCAGTTCAGCGAGAGTTGGGCACACGTGTTGAGTTGAGCACAGCGTTTCATCTATAGATGGACAACCAGTCTGAGATGACTATTAAGATATTGGAGGATATGCTCCGAGCCTGTGTCATTGATTTTGGAGTCTCATGGGACCTATTTTTGTCTTTAGCAGAGTTTGCCTACAACAACAGCTACCATTCCAACATTCAGATGGCTCCATATAAGGCATTATATGGTAGGCGATGTCAGCCTCTTGTTAGATGGTTCGAGCCAGGAGAGGCTTGGTTATTAGGTATAGATTTAGTTCGGGAGGCCTTGTATAAAGTCAAGATCATTCATGACAGGCTTCGTTCGGCTGAGTCGCGTCAAAAGTGTTATGCAGATCGTAAGGTCTGGGATGTAGCTTTCATGGTTGGTGAGCCGGTCTTGCTCCAAGTGTCGCCTATGAGGGGCGTGATGAGATTTTAGAAGAAGGGCAAGCTTAACCCTAGGTTCATTAGCCCTTTTGAGATCCTTGATCGAGTGGGAGAGGTGGCTTACAGACTTGCCTTGCCACCTCTTCTACGATAGCATAGTATAGTCTTCCAGGTACCCACATTTGTTCTATCTGATCGCATACACTCTTCCGCGATAGCATTGGTTTGCCTGCTCCTTCAATGCGAACGCAATTCCTACCCCCCCCCCCCCGTTCGCACTTTGTTAAAGTCCAAACCTAGACTGCACATGTTTTTCCTCTATGCGTTTTTAATGTTCCTTCTGCGATCGCAATGTTTTACTCCCGTTTAACCTATGCGACCGCAATGCCTTCTCTACGATCGCATAGAGCATTTTTGCCCTGTGATTTTTAAAGTTCAAAACAGAACCACTGAAGGGATATTTCACATAATACACATGAGTTCATATTCTCCACAACCCATAGGCGATATTTAGAGCTCTTCTTCACCAAAGCTTCTTGAGGAAGTATTACTTAAATTGGTGCCTTCGTTTTCCTTCATCATTTATCCAATTCCTAGGCTCAAATCATGTAATTTAGGGTGTAATTGGGGGAATTGGGTAGAACTAGGGCTTTTCAATTTTCTTTGATTTAGACCTCATTTTGGGGTCAAATTTGAAAACAAATTGTATATCCGGGCTCGTGGGGGAATGGGTAACATGGAATTGGTTCGAACCTTGTGTTTTGACCAAGCGGGCCCGAGGTCGATTTTGGAATTTTGGGATGAAAGCTTAGAAATACATATTTAGCCATTGCATTTAGTTTGTTTAGCTATTATTAATATTGTAAAGTCATTATTTCATAGATTTGACTGAGTGGGAGCCGAATTCGAGGGGTAAAGCTATACTAGAGGCTTGAGTTGAGTTTGGAGCATTCGAGGTAAGTGTTTGATCTAACTTTGGCTTGAGGGAATAGGATTAGAGAATTATTTACTAATTTCTAAATATTGAGTACAGTGTATAGGCATGGTGACGAGTATCTATACATCGGTGTCTATCATGACAATGTGTCCTTATTTGTGCTTATGTGAGATTCAGTAGTGACTCTCCTTTGTTTAATTGATGGTTTCTATATAATGTGAACACTATGAATAGGAAATATAATTCATAAGTTCCTTGGAGCATTAGGTCAAATTAGGACATGGTTAAGAAGTAAGAAATGAACAAAAGAGAACGAGATGTAATTATTCCCTTGTCGGGAAGTGTAAGTTATTGTTGTTGCTCCTTTGCCGGGAATTAACTGTTTATTTGTGTTCTCCCTTGATGGGATAGTGGTATTGATACTTGTTACCTTACCGGGGAATCATTATATATATATATTACTAAATGGGATCGTGTGGCACGCCGACCGCTTATATATATATATATTATGAAACGGGATCGTGTGGCAAGTCGATCATTTATATATTATAAAATGGGATCGTGTGGCACACTGACCACTTATATATTATGAAACGGGATTGTGTGGCACGACAACCATGTATTATGTGCTAGAAGAGATCAGTTGTAGTTTTCCTTGTTTATTCTTACCGTTCTATTTTATCTGTTATCCCCAGAAGCATGTTCCCCTTCTAGTCTTATTTATTACTTTCCCTAGTTATTTTTGTAGAACTTGTAATCTGCACACGTCTATTAGTAATCCTGTCTAGCCTCGTCACTACTTCGTCGGGGTTAGGACAGGCACTTACCAGCACATGGGGTCGGTTGTGTTGATGCTACATTCTGTGCATCTTTTTGAACAGATCATATTACCGGAGCAGGAGCTTTTGCATAGCAGTAGGAGCGTTAGGAGCTTACTTCAGTCCGGAGATTCCCGAGGTAGTCTTGTTGGCGTCCGCATGGCCCGGAGTCTCTCTTATCTCTGTTTTTCGTTTGATTTCCTTTTTATCGGATAAGATAGTACAGTATTATTATTCAGACTTTGTATTTAGCATTCTGTAGAAGTTCATGAGTTAGTGACACTAGATCTAGGTAGAGGTGTATTTGAACTTCCGCACTTGGTTTCTGTTATTTATGTTTTGATTCTTCCGCTTTTATATTAATTGCCTTGTTCTTCTTTATATTCATGATGTTGTTAAGAGAAGTGTTAAATTAATTGGCTTGCCTAGCTCCTATTAATAGGCGCCATTATAACTCCCGAGGGTGGAAAATCCGGGTCGTGACACAAAATCCATTTACCCATTCACCTCGAGCCCGATTTGTTTCAGAATACGATCCCAAGTAGAGGTCTAGATCACCAATTTGCAGAAATCTCCAATTCTTCCTAAATCTCTATTTTTCTACCATGGAAGAACAAAGATTAGGGCTAGGAATTAATGAACGATGTTAGAAATAGAAGAAAACTAGTTAAAGAGTACAAACCTATGAATTGGTCGAGTGTTCTCTTCCAATTCTCACCTGGACCGAGCTCTAATAGAAGGGTTATCAAAAATGGGAGAAATCTTATTTGTGAAATGTTTAAAAGTATGGGCATAGGCTTTCTTCGCGTATGCTATGTGCAGCTGCCCAAGTGGCTTTTGCGTTCCCGAAGGATGGTCCTTCTAGCCTTCGCGCTCGCGATACAATGCCCGCGTTCGCGTAGAAGAAATGACGAACCCCTACCCCAAGTCACACACCTACGTGTTCGCGAGAGGTTGTGCGCGTTCGCGAAGGTTAGTGCCCCCATTGTTCCGCATTCAACAAGATGAAATTACACGCTGCCCCATTCTCACCCTTCACGTTCGCGAGAGTACCTTCGCGAAAGTGAAGAAGAAAACCAAAAGACACTTCAAACTGCAGAAAACCAGATTTTCTAAGTCCAATTCACTCCATAGCCTATCTGAAACTCACCCGAGCCCTCAGAGCTACAAACTAAACATGCACACAAGTCCAAAATATCATACAAACTTTGTGCGATCCAATCTCCAAAATAACACCTAGAACTACGAATTGAACGCGGCTGTGTAGTTGCACAAATTAATACTCTCAAAACTAACATAAGATTACCTTCGAGTCATCACACTAATACTCTCAAAACGATCGGCTGGGTAGTTACACAAACTAGGGTTGTACATGGATCAGGTTGATTCAGTTTTTATCAAAACCAACCAAACCAATTACATCAGTTTGGATTGGTTCGATTTTGACGGATTTTTCGGGTTTTCGGGTTTTTTTCTTACATGAATATTATTTCAATCTTATGTTATTAAAATTATAGGTAAAACTTTGATAAGTGAATATCTGTTTAGTAAATATAGAAAACTTAACAAACATATGATCTATTAAAATATTCTAATTGGAGAACTTTTTTAGTAACACGTGATAGTTATTTTCTTAGTCCTCTAACAATAATTTTTCGTTAATTTAAGCTTTCAAGGTCAATATATGAGAGGATCCCAAATATTTCTACATTTTCTAAAGAAAAATCACTATAAAGTCTTAAAAATATAAATAAAATTGGGATTTTTAACTAAATACTAAACCAAGTTAAACCAAATCTAATCGGATTTTTTAATCGATTTAGTTGGTTTTTTGATTTGGTATGATTTTTCGGTTCGGTTTGAACACCCCTAACATAAATATAGACAACTTTACTATTACTCCAAGTCTCCCTTCACTGCATCCGACCCATACAATATGCTAATTTATCCTCGTCAAATACTCCTGAATCAAAGCTTCCATGAATTAGTCGTTACATTCTGCTCCTTCCATCTCATTTTATGTAACAAACTTTCCATTTCAATCCATCTAAAAAAGGACGCTTTAATGACATGATTTTATAGCTAGATAAACAACATGATACATTTAAGATCACGAACTTAAAAGTTGTCCTTTTCTTTTTTAAATTTCTGACACTCTATCAAATACTCCCTCCGATCCAAAATAAGTGATTTTTTAGCCTTTCTTTTGTCGTCCAAAGAAAGAAGGGTTGCTCTGAGGGGTTGCTCTGATGGTAAGCAACCAAGAATCAATAATGAGGTTGTGAGTTCGAGTCTCCCCAAGAGCAAGGTGGGAAGTTCTTGGAGGGAAGGATGCGGGGTCTATTTGGAAACAGCCTCTCTACCCCAGGGTAGGGGTAAGGTCTACGTACACACTACCCTCCCCAGACCCCACTAAGTGGGATTATACTGGGTTGTTGTTGTTGTTGTTGTTGTCTTTTGTCGTCCAAAATAAGTGATTTTTTCGAATTTTAAGAATAACTTAATGATGTTTTTCCTACATTGTCCTTGGAGTAAATAGTGATGGAATATGTGTTAGGAGTGTTTATGTGAGATATTAAGGTTAAAATGGTCAATTCTATTGATAATTAATGCTAAAAGGTGACTTTTTTAATATGTGTGAAAACATCCAAAAAATCATTTATTTTGGACAGGAGGGAATACTTTCACGTAAAATGAGACGTGTCGAAGGAAACAATACCATAACAAGGGAAATTAGAACACTGATGATATGCGACCTTTCGAGGTAGTAAGGGAGCTATTTCTTGGGTGAGAATATACAGATCACTTGATGCTAAGTCTGACATATGACTACTGCATTACATCCCTTTCTTGATTAAGTGATCAGCTTTATTCCAAAAAAGGAATTTGTACCAAAGTTAGTCATGTATCGGCTAAACTAGGAGAAGCCTCCAATTTCTCTGTGGTATATTAGTACCTCCTTTTCGGTACGGATAAAATGTGGACTTGATTTCAACAGCACGTCTATATGAATATATATTCTGAAAAAGATTTCATTATTCTCAAATCAAATATAAGATTCTGATATCGTTAGTCGTCGTACAGGAAAAGGTAACTTTCTTTTTTCTTTTGCATGTTTTCAAGAGCAGCCTGGCATATGAAATCGCGTTTATGCAAGATCCAGAAAAGATCATAAATCAATGAGTATGATGTAGATAACCTATTCTGTTATAAGCGTCGATATCTGATTCCACGGCTCAAACCCATAACATATAGACGAATATAGAAACTTAATTAGTTTCCACGTTAGATATATAAAGTGGTCAAGATCATTTGGGAATATTTAAAAGGTAGTAGTTATATTCTATTTTCATTAACAAGATTAATCAAAAGATGTAACGACCCGACCGGTCGATTTGAGCTTTTTGCACTTTGATCGCCAGTTCTCGTGCACGATTTGCGTCGTGTAATGTATTATGACTGATATAGATCGTTGGTTTTGGTTTCAAGAAAATCGGAATGAATTTCAAAGAACAATTTCAGTTGAAAGCTTTGAATTTCAAGGGTTTGACCAAGAGTTGACTTATTTGTATATGAGCTCTGATCGGATTTTTATGATTTGTTAGCTTTGTTATATGATTTACGACTTAGGAGTATGATCGGAATTGGTTTTGGACGTCCGATGTAGAATTAGGCTTGAATTGATGAAGTTAGTATTTTGGCAAACTCTGATTGATAGGTGAGATTTTGATCCGAGGGTCGGAATGGAATTACGAGAGTTGCTATAGTTTCGTTATGTCATTTGGGATGTGCGTACAAAATCTCAGATCATTGGGACGTGGTTTGGTCGGGTTTTTTATCGAAAGTGTATTTCGGAAGTTTTTAGAAAACATAGGCTTGAATTCAATGTGAATTGATAGATTTGGTGATGTTTGAGTCGTTTTGATGATTGGAACAAGTTCGAATGAGGTTTTAGGATGTGCTAGTACTTTTGGTTGAGGACCGAGGGCCTCAGGGAAAGTTTCACATGGTCAATCAGACAATTTTTGAAGTTGAAATGTTGTAGAAAAACTATTCTAATGTTGTAGAGTTTTTGTCCTTCGCGATCGCGTAAGTGGTGTCGCGATCGGGTAGAAGAAATTTGGAAGTCAGGAAATTTGCTCTTCGCGTTCGCATTTGTGGGTTCACGATTGCAGAAGGTTAAATATTTGAGCTTCGCGTTCGCATAAGTCTTTCCGCGTTTGCATAGTGTATTTTGGAGCCTTTGAGGATTTGTTCTTCGCGATCGCCAGGCTTAGGCCGCGATCGCAATGAAGAAGGAACAGTGCTGGGCAGAATGTTATAATTTTATTTCATCCGCGATTTTGGATCATTTTTCCTCCATGGTTGATCATTTCCAGAGCTCCTTGGTGGAGATAGAGGGATTGAAAGGGAAACGACTTGAGGTAAGAATTTTGGTCTTGAAACTAGATTATATTGTATAATCCACCTAGAAATTCATGGAGTTGAACTAAAATGGAAGAAACTAGGACTTAAGATTTTGAAATTTTATTTAGGGAATTGAAGGACCATTTGAGGTTGTATTTGAGAACTTTTGATATGTATGAATTTGTAAGAGATAAAGAACTTATTAATGTGAAAATTTCTGAGTTTCGAAGAGTATAATGACTTGATGTAGGGCTAATACAATTTGGGTATAGAAAATAATGCATTAAGTTATAATTTCTAGCTAAAATATGTAGGACTTGATGTAATTTTTTTTTTTTTTGGCAGAGATACACCTAGCGATTCTTTCTTTGGGTTTTTACTTTTTAAATAAAAAACTTGGGGCAGTTTGTTTTATCTCCAACTTGTTATTGATGTATCAATAATGGTACGTTTTGGCCATAATCTAATGATTACTTGCTGCATTACAGATTCATATCCTAACATCCACAAAGTATGGGAGAGTTTAATCAAGTCCATAAATGTATGGCGGCAAAAACAATCAAAAAAATGTTGTGTCCATAATCACAGATATCTCAGCCGCTCCTTATGAATATTCATTTGCCATAATGAATATTAATCCATTATCCACATTAATCGATTTGAAGAGAAAGCATACTTTACCAGAGCAAGGTCATCTCTTACTTGATAGCTAATTCATATAAACTACGATAATGAATTAATCCTTATCGTAAGCATCGCAAATACATTTGAAAACTGTCAATTCCAAGGCAAGGATAGAGGAATATTTATTTGGAGTAATAAAATTACTTTTTTTTTTTACTACCAAATTATAAGCTTGTATTAATGAAATACAGGCAAGCTGTTGAACTTGAAAGGGGGTTGTTTGCAATATATTTCAACATACGAAAATATACTGCAATTACAAAATAAGAGAAAAATATTTTTACTACAATTTTGCAATCACAGTTAGGCCTAGATAAACTTTTCATAGACTAATAACTATTTATAGCTAACAAATTAACAAACCAATATTATACAGCCAAGTTAATTTTAATATTTTAGTGGGAACGAAGAGACTCATCACCGATGAAAGGGTTTAAGACTTACTAATTCAATAATTAATATTAGTATCCGCATGATGCGCGGACAAATCATTTTAAATTGCGATTTAGATTGTTTGAATCATGTACAAATAATCTTAAATATAAACCTTTAAGATAAAAATCATACATGAAAATTTAATTATGAAGCAGGATATGAATTCTCATAGTAGACTACCAACCTTTTTAATATATATTTGTAGCAACTTAACCACTTTATTTTAGTACTGCATTTGGTTCCGCTGTCCATATTAAAGAATACTATATGTCATATTGTGATATGTCTTGTTAGAGCACATTAGATCATATAACTTTACCAAAATTCTTACTATCACTTTATTTTTATCTGGAAATCAAATATATCTTATTTTATCACATCATTTTTACGTAAATTCATTGTTTTGTTCTTTTCTTATAGTTATTATATTATTATACTATCAAAGAACCTTTTTTAGCTTATACTTAAATTAATGTCTTTCTTATTATTCTTTTAATAGTATTTAATAAAAATAAATATTTTATTCTAGAAATTTTGTATATTCTTATGCTTTTATCCTCTTATTCATAATATTTTAATCATTTAAATTTATCAGTAATATTTTAAATATAATTTAATTATTTTATTTTCTCTATTTTACATTAGTTTACAGTATAAGTATCCTCACACTACATCTATTTTTTAATACATTTTTGTGACGATCCGATTCGTCGTCACGTGAGTTACCGCCTTGTTTTCCCCATTAAATGCTTATTCATGTTTCAATATGTGTACTTGGTGAATTTGAGTCAATTCGGACTGAGTTTGGTAGGAAATAATATAATTAGTCTCTTTAATGAAGGAATAGTTTGAAAAAGTCAACTGGTTGTTGAAGTCTGAGTTAGAGGGCTCAGAATCAAAATTTGATGATTCGATTAGCTCCGAGTGATGAAATGTGACTTAGGAGTGAAACCGAAATTGAATTTGGAGGTCCGGTGTAGAAATAGGCTTGAATTGGCGAAGGTTGAATTTTGGCGAATTACGGTTGATAGGCGAGATTTTGATACGGGGGTCGGAATGGAATTCTGACAGTTTCAGTAGCTTCGTTAGGTGATTTTGGATATGTTCGCAAAATTTCAGGTCATTCGGACGTTGTTTAGTCGGGTTTTTGATTGAATGAGAAATTTGGAAGTTATAGTTGAAACTTAGGCTTGAATACGCCTTATTTGATGATTTTTGTATTTAATGATGTTTTTTAATGATTGGACCAAGTTCTTATCGTATTTTGGAGTAGGTCGGTAGTTTTGGTTGAGGTCCCGGGGGCCTCGAGGTGAATCTGAGTTGTTAAACGGACCATTTTTTGCCTTAGAACACAGCAGATTTGTTTCTTGTATGTTGCATGTCTATTAGTCATCGCGTTCGCGTGGGAATCATCGCGAATGCATAGAGGAAATTGGAGCCCTTCAATTTTTCCTTCGCGTTCGCGAAGTGGAGGCTGCATTCGCATAGACCTGGTGTCTGGTCTTCGCGTTTGCGAAAGGAATGAACGCGTTCGCGTAGAAGGGCCTGGGAGCCCAGACCTGTAAGGCATCGTGTTCGCATTGCATGTGTCGTGTTAGCGTAGAAATAGGGCCGTAGTGCATCTCGTTCGCGTAGGGGGCGTCGCGTTCGCGTAGAGAATTTTTGGAATTTTCAGAAGTTTGTTCTTCGCGTTCGCATGAAGGGGGTCGGGAACGTGATGAAGGATTTTCACGCCTGGGCAGAATGTTTTAAGAACATTCCCCTGGTGCCCCAATTCATTCTTCCTCCATTTTTGAGTGTCTTGGGAGCATTTTCGACGGGAAGTAAGAAGATTTCGTCGGTGAATCATTGGAGGTAAGTTTTCTGAGTTAAATACATATTTTTATACAAGAATCATCTATGGAATTCATGAATTTATGACCAAAAATCAAGAATTTAGGGCTTGGAGCAAAAATCATAAAACTAGGATTTGAAGGATCATTTGTGGTCCAAATTGGGAGTTCATGGTATGTACGGAGTCGTGGCTAGACGAGGAGTGCGGGAACGTAAATTTTAGAATTTTTCGAGATATGGGCCCCAGACTCGGGTTTTGCCAATTTTGTATTTTTGGATATTTTTTGAGATCTTTCGATTGGGTTATGTCTTATTAGGTCATTGTAACATATTCCTTATGGGTTTGAGCAGATTCAACATGCGAAGAAGTGAATTCAAAAGGCAAAGGCATAGCGGACTAATTTCGCGACCGGTTTGAGGTGAGTAATAGATGTAGATGATGATCAAATGGTTTTGAAACCACGGTATATCACATCGTGACGCTATGATGAGGCGAGACACGCACTTTATGGTAAGTCCGCGGTCGATTGTGGTTGAGAACGGTGAACTAGTCCAACAGAATGATGTTGAATTAAATCATTGGCTTGATATTAGCCTTTAAACCTCATACTTCGATGGTTATAGATACAATTGGGGCTGTATGCCAACTATTTGAATCCCATGGGGATTGTTATCATTGTTTCCATAACATATAGCATGTTTCCTGATTTTAGCCTGAATTGATTATTATATCGAAATGGCTAGAAATTGCTAAGGTTTTAATCACCCAATTAAAATTCTGATAATTGGAACTAAAATTGGTAAAAATGATTATGCATTCATGATTATGCATTGGATCAAGCTGCATGCCATAGTGGATGGGATATTATATATATCGCGCTCGGGCTGAAGGAGATCCTCCGGAGTCTGAACCCCGCACAGTGAGCGCCAGGGTACCCATGGATCGGGCTGCGCGCCGTAGTGGTCATGAGCATTTGCATTGCATTCATACATTGATATATTTATATATTTGTTGCAGCTGTTAATACTTGTTATTCCCCTGTTAAATATGAAGAAGTACAGGTTTTAACTTTACATTGTGGTATACTGGGAATTCTTACTTTCCAGTCATTATACATGTCTATTAACACTGAGTTGGAAGTACTCACATTACTCCCTACACCATGTGTGCAGATCCAGGTACTTCAGGAGCTAGCTGAGCTATTGCTTACTCCAGAGCTTCATTCAGAGTTGTCGAGGTAGCTGCCTGATGTCCGCAGGACCTGACTTCTCCCTTATCCCTTGTTATTTGATTTTTCCGCGTATTTCAAACTATGTAATATTACAGTCTTCTTATGTTGTAATGTTAGAGGCTCTAGACTCGCGACCCCTAGGTCTTTGGGAGGTGTTTCCCAGTGGTATTGGGATATTTGGTTTGACTATTTTATTTGATAAACTTATAACCTCAGTGCTGCTTTTAAAATTGTGTAAATAAATTGGTTTTGAGCTTCATGCTCGAGTTGAGAGAGTAATTGGTCAGGCATGCCTAGCAGTTATATTGGGCTCCATCATGACAGGGATTTGGGGTCGTGACAAGTTGGTATCAGAGCCTAGGTTACTAGGTTTCATGAGTCTTGAGCCGGTTAGTAGAGTTTCGCGGATCGGTACAGGGACGTCTGTATTTATCCTCGAGAGGCTACAGAACCTTAGGAAAAACTACATATTCTTGTACTCTTGTCGTGCGACTTGGCTGTTTTGAGAACTAAATTTTTGTAATCTATTTTCCCGCAGATAGCGAGAACTCGTGCTACCGAACGTGGCGGATGACCACTATTGCCACCTGTAAGAGGCCGTGGACGCGTCCTTGGTCGTTGTTGAGGTAGGGCATCAAGGGCAGGACCAGTTGACCCACCAGTTGACCCTATTTAGGACCAGCCTCCAGCTGTTGATGCCCCAGCAGCACCTGTTCAGGCATCGGTAGTGCCTATTGTGATTCCTGGCCTTCAGGAGGCTTTAGCTCAGATCCCATCTGTTTGTATTGGTCTGGCTCAGGCAGTTTCAGCCTCTACCGCCGCAGCTACTTCTCAGATCGGGGGTAGTTATCAGACTCCCGCAGCTTGCACACTCAAGCTAGTTGTACAGGGATTACAGAAACCAGACGCAGCTCCAGTTCAGCGAGCCACACCGGTTGCCCAAGTTGCGCCAGCCGCACAAGCCCCAGGGTATATTGTTCCAATGATACCAAATGACGAGTAGCGTCGACCTGAGAGGTTTGGTAGACTTCAGCCTCCAAAATTCAGTGGTACTGAGGGCGAGGATGCCTAGGAATTTCTTGACAAGTGTAAGAGGATGCTTCGCACTGCAGAGATATTAGAATGTAATGGGTGCCTTTTACTACATTTTAATTCTCAGACCAGCATTTACTTGGTGAGAGGAGTTTGAGAGGCGTAGACCTGCAGGAGCAGTACCCCTTACTTGGTAGCAGTTCTCCACTCTCTTTTTTGAGAAATATATGCCGCAGTCTCGTAGAGAAGAGATACGCCGATAGTTTGAGTGGCTAATTTAGGGTGATATGATAGTGACCCAGTACGAGTTGAAGTATACACAGTTGGCTAGACATGCTATATGGATGATTCCCATAGATCGAGAGAGGATCGGGAAGTTTGTGGATGGCCTTAACCATCCAATTCGTGTTTTGATGGCTAGAGAGAGGATGGAAGCAACTTCTTTTAAAGAGGTGGTTGATATGGCTTGGTAAATTGAGACAGATCATCACCGGGAGCGTGATTAAATGGAGGCTAAGAGGCCTCGAGCTAGAGGTAACTACAGTGGTGCTCCATCTAGGGGCTAGTTTCAGCAGGGCAGAGGTCGTTCTTTCAGGCCTTATCAGACAGGTCGCCCAGAGCACAGTTGAGCTTCTTTCAGCCGTGGCCGTCAAGGATATCAGCAAGGTTAGTCTTCAGTCAGTGCCCTTCCACCCCATAGTTTTACTCCTGACTCTTTAGCCCAGGGTTCACATGCAGCGAAAGGTTCTCATCAGTCCTCTTCTCCGGCATAGGGCAGATAATGTGAGTATGGTAAGCTTGGCCATATTAGGAGACAATGTCCTTGACTTCAGCGTAATCGGTCTCAATAGAGGGATGAGCCCTCCCATTCTACTCCATCTACTTTAGCACTATCCCAATCTAGTAGGGGTGGGGGTCAGTTTTCTAGAGGTCGCCCAAGGGGCGAAGACCGATCAAGCGGTGGTCAGGCACGTTTTTATGCACTTCCTGGTAAGTGAGATGCAGTTGCTTCAAATGCAGTGATCACATGTATTATTTTCGTTTGCCACAAGGATGCTTCTTTTCTATTTGATCCCGGGTCTACATATTCCTATATATCTTTATACTTTGCTCATCAATTGGGTACGACCCGTTATTATCTTGTGTTGCTTGTTCATGTATCTACCCAGGTGGGTGATTCTATTATTGTGGATCGTGTATATCGATCCTGCCTTGTTACTATTGGGGGTCTGAAGACCCGAGTTGATTTATTGTTGTTGGATATGGTAGAATTTAATGTGATTCTGGGTATGGATTGGCTATCCTCGTACCATGCTATTCTGGACTGTCAAGCTAAGATAGTTACGTTAGTCATTCTAGATATTCCGAGAATTGAATGGCGAGGTTCGACTAATTACATTCGAAGCAGGGTAATCTCTTTCTTAAAAGCGCAGCGGATGGTGGAAAAAGGATACTTATCATATTTGGCATTTGTGAGAGATATGGGACCTGAGACTCCTAGTATCGATTCTGTTCAAGTTGTGCGGGATTTCCCAGATGTATTTCCAGTAGACCTACCGGGCATGCCGCCAGACAAGGATATTAATTTTGGCATTGATCTGGTGTTGGGCACTCAGCCCATCTCTATTCCTCCTTATCGTATGGCACCAACTGAGTTAAACGAATTGAAGGAGCAGCTTCAGGAACTCTTAGATAAGGGATTCATTTGCCCTAGTGTGTCACTGTGGGGTGCACGATCTTATTTGTGAAGAAGAAAGATGGCACAATAAGAATGTGCATTGATTACAAGTAGTTGAACAATGTGACAGTGAAGAATAAACATCCACTACCCCGTATTAATGATTTATTTGATCAGCTCTAGGGAGCGAGGGTGTTCTCTAAGACTGATCTTCATTCAGGTTATCACCAGCTGAAGATTAAAGATCCTGATATTATGAAAACAGAATTTAGGATGAGATATGGGCATTATGGATTTCTGGTTATGTCTTTTGGGCATACTAATGCCCCAACCGCATTTATGCACCTGATGAATAGTGTGTTCCAGCCGTATCTGGATTACTTTGTCATTGTGTTTATAGATGGCATTCTAGTGTATTTTCGTAGCCAGGAGGAGCATGCTCAGCATTTAAGAGTCGTATTGCAGAGGTTGAGAGAAGAGAATCTCTATGCAAAATTTTCTAAGTGTTAGTTTTAACTTGAATCCGTAGCTTTTCTGGGACACAAGGTGTCTTGTGATGGTATTCAGGTTGACCCAAGGAAGATAGAGGTGGTGCATAATTGTAACATCCCGCCGAACACACAACAGCAGCGATGCCGGCCGTGCTACCGAATACACAGCAGTGACACGCAGCCTAAGGAATTGTTACCCTTGGGTATAGGAGCATTCCACGCATAGCTGCAGCTACTGGGAATCGAACCTAAGACCCCAAGGCTTTTCAGGGATTTTACTCCCTCACCTCTCACCAATTGAGCTGATACGATTGGATTGGAGTCAAATTCAAAAGGAAAAGACATTTCCACGGGGTGAATTGTTCATAAGCATTCGAGGTAAGTGTTTGTTCTATCCTAGCTTGAGGGAATAGGATTATGTGTTATGTGTTATGTGATCGAGTGCGGTGTATGGGCCGTGGTGACGAGCATCCATACATTGGCGTCTAGTATGACCGTGAGTCATTGGAAAATGATATTTTGAGATATATTACAGGTGAATCGTTATTGTTTTCCCTTGTTGGGACTTGTTGTGAAGATAATTATTGATTGCCCTTGATGGGACGATTTATGAATTGTTGTTTCTTTCTCTGCCCTTAACTGTGATTGTTATTTGGGTGAGGAAGAGTGATAATGCACGAAGGGTGATGCCGTGCCATGTTTATTTATTTATGCACGAAGGTTAATGCCGTGCCATGTTTATTTATTGATTATGCATGAAGGATCATGCCATGCCCTGTTATTGAACCGTGTACGAAGGATCATGCCGTACTATGGATGTGAGGATGAGAGTAAAAGCACGAAGGGTGATGCCGTGTACTTTATTTGTTTGTTTGGTGAGGATGAGAGTAAAAGCACGAAGGGTGATGCCGTGTACTTTATTTGTTTATTTGGTGAGGATGAGAGTAAAAGCACGAAGGGTGATGCCGTGCAATTGCTTGCTATTTCTTGAAGTGATATAATTCGTGTTTACATTATACTTTGTTTTCTTTGTGAAATTATTAATTGTGGTTAATTGTTGAATTCTTTAAGATGTTCCTTATTGTGTTATTACTTGATTATTTCTTGTTATTTTGTGGTACACATATATATATATTGAATTGCACAGGTTTATGTGAGTGTCTGGTCCTAGGCTTGTCACTACTTCGCCGGGATAGGCCAGGCACTTACCAGCACATGGGGTCGGTTGTGCTGATGCTACACTTCTGTGCGTTTTTGCACAGGTCCAGGTTACGATCGGGAGCAGCAGCAGCAGTAAATAGATTGCGTGGGAATTGATCACATTTGAGACCGAGGTAGCTTGCAGACGTCCGCAGGCCCGGCGTCTCTTTCTTTATTTATGTTATTAGCTGTAGTCTCTTTGTTTCGAGACAAACAGAATTATGTTATATTTCCTTCAGACTTTTATGTGTAGTATTCCATAGTAGTTTGTGAGTTGGTGACTCCAAGTCTTGGGTAGAGGATTTCAGTATGATTTTTACCTCGTGATTCATTATTTCCATTTCGATTTGCTATTCCGCATTTATTTAATTAAAATTGTGTTAAAAATAGGATAGTAGGAATACAATGGCTTGCCTAGCTACCACGAGTAGGCGCCATCACGATCCCGATATTGGGGAAAAATCCGGGTCGTGACAATAATTAGCCTAGACCGTCTTCAGTTACAGAAATTTGGAGTTATCTAGGTTTGGCAGGGTATTATCGCCGATTTGTTAAGGGATTTTCATCTATTGTTTCATCCTTGACCAAGTTGACGCAGATGGGAGAACTGTTTTTATGGTCATATGAATGCGATGAGTGCTTTCAGAAGCTCAAGTCAGCTTTGACCACAACTTCAATGTTACTACTGCCATCATATTCGGGTTCATATACAGTGTATTGCGATGCTTCAAGAGTTGGGATTGGTTGTATATTGATGCAGGAGGGTAAAGTTATTGCTTATGCTTCTCGATAGTTGAAGTCTCATGAGAATAATTATCCTGTTCATGACTTAGAATTGGCTGTCATAGTTCATGCTTTAAAGGTTTGGAGGCACTATCTGTATGGCGTATCTTGTGAGGTGTATACTGATCATCACAGTCTTCAGTACTTGTTTAAACAGAAGGATCTAAATTTGAGAAAATGGAGATGGCTTGAGTTGCTAAAGGTTTATGGTATTACTATTTTATATCATCCGGGGAAGGCCAATGTAGTGGCCGATACTTTGAGCCGAAAGACGGTTAGTATGGGCAGCTTGGCATATATTCCAGTTGGGGAGAGACCATTCGCATATGATGTTCATACTTTGGCCAATCGGCTAGTGAGGTTGGATATTTCTGAGCCTAATGGGGTGTTGGCTTCTATCGTTTCTCGGTCTTCCTTATATTATCGCATTCGTGAGCGCCAGGATGATGATCCACACTTCCTTGTCGTTAAAGACAGAGTTCAACATGATGATGCCAGGGATGTTACTATTGATGGTGATGGTGTGTTGAGGATGTAGGGCCGGATATGCGTGCCCAATGTTCATGGCCTTCGTGAGTTGATATTGGAGGAGGCCCATAGCTCGCAACATTCTATCCATCCAGGTGCTGTGAAGATGTATCAGGATTTGAGACAGCATTACTAGTGGAGAAGGATGAAGAAGGATATTGTGAGTCATGTAGCACGGTGCCTCAACTGTCAGCAGGTCAAGTATGAGCGTCAGAGGCCCGGTGGCGTATTTCAGCATATTGATATTCTCGAGTGGAAATGGGAGAGGATCAATATGTACTTTGTTAGTGGACTCCCTCAGATAGCGAGGAAGTTTGATTCAGTTTGGGTGATTGTAGATAGGCTGACCAAGTCAGCTTACTTCATTCATGTGTGTACTACATACTCCCCAGAGCGGTTACCAGAGATGTTCACCCGTGAGATTGCATGGAGTTCTAGTTTCTATTATATCAGAAGAGGTACTCAGTTTACTTCATAGTTCTGGAGGACATTTCAGCGTGATTTGGGCTCACAGGTTGAGTTGAGCAAAATATTTCATCCTCAGACGGACGGGCAGTCCGAGCATACCATTCAGATATTGAGGATATGTTACGGGCCAATGTTATTGATTTTGGTGGTTCTTGGGCTGTTTATTTGCCTTTAGCAGAGTTTGCTTATAACAACGTGTACCAATCCATTATTTAGATGGCGCCATATGAGGCTTTATATGGGAGATAGTGTAGATCTCCAGTTTGTTGGTTCGAACCCGACGAGGCTAGGCTATTGGGGACAGAGTTGGTCCAGGATGCATTAGACAAGGTGAAGCTAATTCAGGAGAGACTTCTCACAACTCAGTCGCCTCAGAAGAGTTATGCGCATCGGCAGGTCCGAGATGTATTTTATTCAGTGGGTGAGAAGGTTTTGCTGAAGGTGTTGCCTATGAAAGGTGTCATGAGATTTGGTAAGAAAGGGAAGTTAAGTCTGAGATTTATTGTTCCTTTTGAGATACTCATGAGGGTTGGAGAGGTGGCTTATATGCTTGCTTTGCCATCTAGTCTATCGGGCATTCATCCGGTATTCACGTGTCTATGCTCCAGAAGTATGTGGGTGATCCATCTGATTTGTTGAACTTCAATATAGTCCAGTTAGATGATGAATTGACTTATGATGTAGAGCCTGTAGCTATTTTGGGTCGACAGGTTCGAAGATTGAGGTCTATGGATATAGCATCGGTGAAAGTGCAGTGGAGAAATTGGCCCGTGGAAGAGGCTACTTGGGAAACTGAGTGGGAGATGCGGAGCACATATCCTCACTTATTTGAGACTCCGGATATGTTTCTTAACCACTAATATCAGACGAGCGTTTGTTTTAGTTGGGGAGAATGTGACGACCTGGCGCGTCGTCATGTGAGTTACCGCCCCGTATTCCCCGTTAAATGCTTATTCATGTTTCAATATGTGTACTTGGTGAATTTGAGTCAATTCGGACTGATTTTGGTAGGAAATGAGACAATTAGTCTCTTTAATGAAGGAATAGTTTGAAAACGTCAGCTGGATGTTCACCTATGTGTTTGAGGGCTCGAAATCGAAATCCAATGATTCGTTAGCTCCGAATGATGAAATGTGACTTAGGAGTGCGACCGGAATTGAATTTGGAGGTCCGGTGTAGAAATAGGCTTGAATTGGCGAAGGTTGAATTTTGGCGAATTCTGATTGATAGGAGAGATTTTGATCCGGGGGTCTGAATGGGATTCTGACAGTTGCAGTAGCTTTGTTAGGTGATTTTGGAAATGTTCAAAAAACTTCAGGTCATTCGGATATCGTTTAGTCAGGTTTTTGATTGAATGACAAATTTGGAAGTTAAAGTTGAAAGTTAGGCTTGAATCCGCCTTGATTTAATGATTTTTGTGTTTAAGGACGTGTTTTTATGATTGAAAAAAGTTTGTATCATGTTTTCAAGTAGATTGGTGGTTTTGGTTGAGGTTTCGGGGGCCTCGGGGTGAATCTGAGTTGTTAAATGGACCATTTTTGGCCTTAGAACACAGCAGATTTGCTGTTGGTATGTTGCAGGTCTATTGGTCATCGCGTTCGCGTGGGATTCATCGCGAACGCGTAGAGGAAATTGGAGCCCTGGAAATTTTGCCTTTGCATTCGTGAAGTGAAGGCCGCATTGACCTGGAGTCTGGTCTTCGCATTCGCGGAAGGATGGAACGCGTTCACGTAGAAGGGCCTGGGAGCCCAGACTTGTAAGGCATCGTGTTCGCTTTGCATGTGTCATGTTTGCGTAGGACCGCAGTGCATCGCGTTCGCGTAGGAGGCATCCCGTTCGCGTAGAGCATTTTGGGATTTTTAGAAGTTTGTTCTCCGCGTTCGCGTGAAGGGGGTCGCAAACGCGATGAAGGATTTTCAGTCCTGGACAGAATGATTTAAGGACATTTCCCTGGCGCCCCAACTCATTTCTTCCTCCATTTTGAGTGTCTTGGGAGCATTTTCGATGGGAAGTAAGAAGATTTCGTCGGGGAATCGTTGGAGGTAAGTTTTATAAGTTAAATACATATTTTTATACAAGAATCATCCATGGAATCCATGAATGTATGGCTAAAAATCAAGAATTTAGGGCTTGAAGCAAAAATCTTAAAACTAGGATTTGAAAGATCATTTGTGGTTTGAATTGGGAATTCTTGGTATGTACGGACTCGTTGCCAGACGAGGAGTCCGGGAACGTAAATTTCGAAATTTTTTGAGACGTGGGCCCCGGGCTCGGGTTTTGCCAATTTCGTATTTTTGGATATTTTTCGAGTTCTTTCGATTGGGTTATGTCCCTTTCACTCATTTAAACATATTCCTTATGATTTTGAGCATATACGACGTGCGAAGTAGTGATTTCAAAAGGCAAAGGCATAGCGGACAAATTTCGCGACCGGTTTGAGGTGAGTAATAGATGTAGATGATGACAAGAGGCACTACAAGAAATTGGAGATATGACGACATTTAATAAATGTTGTATTATGCAGTTTAAATGTCACAAATTTATTTACCGACATTTAATTTACATTTGCATCAAATGTCGTTAATTTCAATGTCGGTAATTTTCTGACATTTAGGTAAATATCGGTAAGAAATTATGACACTTACTTTACGACATTTAGATAAATGTCAATAAGAAATTATGACACTTATTTTATGATATTTAGGTAAATGTCGATAAGAAATTTGCGACACTTACTTTGCAACATATAGGTAAATGTCAATTAGAAATTTATGACATTTAATTTACGATATTTAGGTAAAAATCGGTAAGAATGTTACAACATTTGATTTACAACATATAGAAAATGTCACTTAAAATTTTCGACAATTAGATTAATGTTACTAAATATTACGACATTACATATGATCTTGACAAAATATCATATTGAAATATCGACAGTTTAGTAGATGTAACTAAGAAATTCATAACATATATAAAATGTCATTTTCACTTTATGTGAATGTCATTAAAAAAGATTAGTGCCATATTTTATAACATAGCAAAATGTTTGATTAAATATTTTGACATTTCAATTAATGTCGCTATCATATTTTTTAGAATGTAAATAATAATGTTCTGTTTAGTTTCATCATGAACACATTTACATTGACAAATGTCAACGTTTATAACAAACATGAAATAAATGTAAAGCAAATATCTTTTAGCACAATAACCAAAGAACAAAATAGCAATGTAAAGCATACTTAGTACAAAATAGATAATATCAAATCAAATGATTTGTTCTCACGTAAAATCCAAATCTAACTAAAACATAAAAGATAGTAATTTCAATGTGTAAGTACTTTAAGATCGCTCCTAATTCGAATTAATTTTCCTCAACTTCTAAACTAAATCTTATAAAACCAACTCTCCACAAGTCAAGCTTTTCACTGCCAGTAATTGACATTACTTCCTTCGAGAATGCTGCACAAGAAGTCACAAGAAAAAAAGAAAGAATTATACCTTTATAATAAAGTGGATTATTTCCTCCTTTAAAACAATATGAATACCAAAAAAATAATAACAGATTCGTGTTCTAAAAGAGAAACAAAATGATAATGAATATAATACTAGTAACTGGAGAGAAAGAAACAGACAACATAAAGCAAAAAATCCAAGAAAGTGAACACAACCGCCCAAGAACCTTGTAGTTTTTTCACACATACCCGCTTCTTTTTCTTTGTGCCAACTTCACTAACTCCAGTCTTCTTGATTATGTTAACCCGAGAAGAAATATTAGATTGGTTACTATGGTAGTTTACACATGGTATAGATACATAAAGTTTCATTCATGATCCCAACAATTCATCAACTTAAATATTCCAACACTCATTGTATAACACTTAAAGAAAACCAGAAACTAATAAACACCAAGAATGCATAAACCAAGCCATTTTGCTCATAAAACTAGAAACCAAATAACAAGACAAATCCAATTTCCATTAACAACAAGCTGGTCCACTCATATTCAGAATAACAACTATAGTGGTTGCCAATTCTAGCAAAATGTAAGACATGTACAAGCAACAAAATAGTTGGGTTTCAATATTAATTCAAACCAAGATCTGTTAACAATGAATCGCCAAACGGCCTTCCAGATTCACAATTTCTTGTAGTCAACAAAGAATCTTACTTACATTGGAAGAAAGTAATTCATATTCATAAAGAATGGGAATTTACCATAGTTTCCTCGGCTATCTCATTTACTGGTTGTTTATTCTTTCTCGTATGTGTTTCTTTTAATACATCGATACGACTTGGTTTTACACCATTCTGCTTTGTCATCTGTTTAAATAATAAAAAATTTATTGCAAATATATTCAATAAAATAAGTAGTGATATATAAATTGCAGAAAGCTTATAGTAAATAAGGCATACATCATCTATCATTTGAGAATGACTTTTTCTTCCTGATTTGTGTGGCATACTCAACTTCCGTCGACTTTCTTTGTTTCTCTCGCTTTTTTCCTAAAAGATTTACATGTAATTTGATATATTAGAGGTAATTCATGGCCAAACATCAGAACAACAGTATCCATTGTTGCTATTATCTAGAACAACAGTACAGCAAAATCCTAAATTAATACCTCAATTCCCAGGCTAACTGGATGAATTATTTTCTACTATAAACCTAGAGTATGTTTACATGTTATAGAGTACTATAACTAAGCAGCTAATACATCTCGTATTCCAGCATAGTAGTTGCTTTGCTAAAGGGAGAATCCCAAATCTTTAACTACTTTGAACTTCTGCACGAGTTCATAACGGAGAGACAATTCATAATCAACTATGAGAGAGAGAGAAAGAAGTCTTTAGCTTCAACCAGATTGCTACATTGATCAGTGAAACCAACCTGCAAATCCTTCACTCTATATCCTCCCCTAACAAATTTAAGAAGGTCCTACTCCGTTGGAGAGGAAAAGCATAAAAATCTTTAAAGGAAAAAATATGATCCGCAAAAGGAATACGCTAATAACATGTGCTAATGGCAAGAGTTAGAGAGATCATTATTAGCAAGAGAAGTTGATTGATGCTCGAAGAGTACCTTTACTTCATTAGAGCTCCAATAATGAACTAATGCATGCCACTGGTCTTCTTCTACCCTGTCTGGACGTTTAGCTAATCGCTCGATATCATTGTTGTATGGCTCATAACCAATCATTTTTGCTTTTTGGCTCCATTCTCATATAGAGGATCTTTCCTATTCAATATATTTATACAAGTCTTATCCATTAAGAATAACCTATACATATAGCAAAAAAATCAACTAAAAAAGAGTACTTATAGATGGAAACTAAATAAATAAATCGCAAAATTCAAATTTTAGGGAAGTAATGACTTGACTATTAGCGCAAAGATTGAGCAAAGTGAGGTAAAAAATGAAATGAAGTCCTGTTAGTTCTTTAGAATTCAAATCTGCGATCCCTTGTCAATAAAAATCTAATACTAGTGGGAACATGTAAAATACTACACTACTTTAAAGAATTAGTGCATTATGAAATAAATTGACCGGAGAATTAAGGACTCGTGTATTAAAATAAATTTTGTGGACCATTGGTGGTGAAAGACCATAAAATTCAAATATTGATCAGCCTCCATTGGACTTGATGGTGTGAAATCAAAGGTTACTACTCCTTCTACCAATTAATGTAGAGCAGGAAGATATGCCCATCACAGAATACATCAGGCTAGGACACTGGGCAGCTAAGATATCATGAATGTTGTCTTGATCTATACAAAAAGTATTTCATTATGACATGGTGAAAAGAGACAAGATTGCCAAGCATTGTCTCGTAAAGAAACAAAAAATAGCAGCACATTACTAGTAGTAGCTTTTTTATTCAGACAATGTAATGAATAGGGAACAAGGAAGGCTAAAGTAAAGGAAATATGGTATTTTTGTACCTCTGTTCCTCATGAACAGAGTGATGCAGATACACACATGTCTCCATTGTCATGAATTTGAAGTCTTTTCATTAACAAATTCTTTTATGTTCAATTAGCAAATCGAGAATTTGAACACTGCAAACTTTTAATAAAGACCCAATAACACACCAAAAAAATTAAAATCAATCTACCACTAAGTAATGAAAATCTTATATCCAACTTATAAACGTACTGAACAACAAACATCCTAAAACACACCAAAAAAATTAAAATCAATCTACCAATCAATACCTAAAAGAGAAAATTTGTTAATTCAAATCTGAATAATTAAGAAAAATAAAGAAAGTTGTTAACCCAATTCCCAACAACTAAGAAAAAGAAAGATATCAACAAACTAAAGTGGGACCTTGAATTCGTAGGAAATAAATTTTGTGAATCTCGGCAGCAAAAGCCTCAGAGATTTTCGTCTCCAAGTATCTATAGCATAGCCGAATGTAAAAAATTAGGTTTTTTTTGAAGAATTCTAACTAAGGAAGGAAATTGTATTTTTTTAGAATGGGGAGGAGGGAAGTAAAAATGTTACCGCCAAAATCGTTTCCTTCTAAATCTCCAATACTCTCCATACATAGTTCCTTGTAGAAAATCAGGTCAAACCCAATTTGAGACCCGATTTTGATTGAGATATGAATAGTATTTAAAGCTTGGAGTACGTGAGTTCTATTTTATCTTACTGACAATTGATTTTCTAATATGTTTTTAACTTATGGTTAATTGTGTGGTTCCTATAAATATTTTTTATTTTAAATATTTCATGTTTAAATAAATCCAACATATCTAGTAAGTACTAGTAATAGTAATATACATATTTTTACTAAACATTAATATTTTAATAAAAATTTTTAAATAGGAAAAATATTTTAAAATGCGGGGCATCCAAGATAGATATGAGAATTTTATTTAATATCAGGTGAGGTATAAGCTTTATAAATTTTTATATTTTTTAGATTAAGAAATCGAAAAGAAATCGAAACACACATTTGATTACTTCCCTGTAAGGCTAAAAGTTATATATTATTATCAAACTACAAATTTAATTACCTACTTAAAAGTAAATAATCAATAAAATTTATTATTATTATAATTCAAAATATTACTCCTTCATAAATAAATATAAAATTACTTTTAAATAGTAAAATAATAAAAGTATCATAATAATTTTGGGAGACAAAAAACTAAAAAAAAAACAATTATAGCGAGCGGAAGATATAAAGTTCGGCTATTTATATATTCAGGAAAAATGTTCAAATAATATTCACCCTTATGATGTTCTCACTTAGTAAATATGCAATACTATGACTCATTATTTTAGTTAAGATCATTCATTTGTTAATCTATTTTGAGGGTCAACACTATTAATTAAAAATTTTAATATATGATTTATCTTGTAATTGTTGAGCGAGCCTCGAACGCAGAGTGATAGGCGTGTTTAGGGCGCATAATCATATGTTTGGGGTGTAAGCCTCACAATTTAATCCGTACACTTGAGATGTTGCAAATGCTTAGTCCAGGAGTTAGTCCTAGAAGAACTTTTTAAAATATTTATCAACAATATACAAATCGTCTATGTTGTAGGTAATTATTAGTAATTAAATATTAAATGTTAAATATAAAGGATGATATTTTCTTTAGACAAGAATGATTTAAAATTCAAAAAATTAGAGAAATTTTCAGTAGTAGATGTAAATGTTCGTAATTACCGACAAATAATATGGCATTTAAATTATGGTCATTTTTTTTTGTCATTTGTATCAAAATATTTTTACAACATTTGATATAAGTGTTGTATTTTTACTACATTCTTTATCAAATGTCATTGTTTTTATGATATTTTGTGCCAAATATCTTTTTTAACGATATTTTATATCAAATGTCTAGTTTTTACGATATTTTGTAGCAAATGTCGTATTTTGTACGACATTTTTTTAAAAATGTCATTGTTCCGGCGACATTTCATATCAAATGTCGTTGTTTTTGTCACGACCCTAGTTCACAAATCGTGAACATGTCGTGATGGCACCCTATAACGACCCGGCTCGTCGTTACGGGAATTACCACCCCGTTACCTTGCAATTACATATATTATGCTTTTAAAACAGTATTAGAGTATATCGGGAGAGTTAGGAGTGATTTGGATTGAAAATGAAACAAATAGCATGTTTGAAGAAAGCTTGAATATGAAAAGTCAACCAAGAGTTGACTATTGAGTTAGAATGCTCGGAACCGGATTCTGATGATTCGACTAGTTCCGGGGGATCATTTATGACTAAGGAGAACAATCGGAATTGAATTCGGAGGTCCGGTGTAGTTTTAAGCTTGAATTGGCGAATATTGAATTTTGGCGAAAACCGGATGGTAGGTGATATTTTGATCCGGGAGTCGGAATGGAATTCCGACAATTTCTGTAGCTTCGTTATGTGATTTTGGATGTGTCCGCAAATTTTCAGGTCATTCGGACATCGTTTGATCGGGTTTTGGATTGAATGTTAGTTTTGAAAGTTTTGAAGAAACTTAGGCTTGAATCCGTGAGTAAATGGAGATTTTGATGTTTAGTATGGTATTTTTATGGTTGGAACCAGTTCGTATCATGTTTTGGAGTATGTTGGTGGTTTTCGTTGGGGTCCCGGGGGTCTTGGGATGAATCCGGGGTCCAAACGGACCATTTTTGGAAGAAAAGAGAAAGCTGGTTGCTGTCATAAACGCAGCAGGCTTTTGCTCTCCGCGATCGTGGGGAGTGGGATGCGATCGCGTAGAGCTGGGGGCTAGGGCATCGCGATCGCAGGGTAATAAGTCGCGATCGCGTAGAATTAAACGGGTGCACATCGCGATCGCAGGATCATCTACGCGATCGCGTAGAAGAGAAATGGGTCCAGGGAAAAATGTGCTACGCGATCGCAGGAAGGAGGACGCGATCGCGTGAAGCCGGGAGATTGTACATCGCGATCGCGTGGGGGAAGTCGCGATCGCGTGAGGCCGAGTTTTTGACCATCGCGATCGCGTGAAGCGAGTCGCGATCGCGTAGAAGAAAAAGTTATGACAGTGAATTTAATCCAGAAACAGAGAGTTACGGGTTCATTAACCCAAAACACACATTTGAGCCCTAGAGAGAAGAAAACTCGAGGAAATCACTGAGAAGTCATCGGGTATTCGTCGGAGGTAAGATTCTTGACTTAAAAACATCATTTTATGGTAGTATTAACATCAATCTTCATGAAATTGGGTTGAAATCTTGAAGAAATGTGGCCTAAGTATTGAAAACGGAATTTTTGGATTTGGAAGGCCATTTGAACTCCGATTTCGATAAATTTTATATGCACGGACTCGTGGCGAGATAAGGATCGCGTTGGTACTAATTTCGGAATTTTCCGAGCAGTGGGGCCCGGGGTCGGGTTTTACCAACTTAGTGTAATTATGCGAATTTCATATAAATTGAAGTGGGTTATGATTCTTTGACCCGTATTTGACATAATTATTGTTATTTGACTAGATTCTACACACGAGGCAACGAAATTCAAAGGAAAAGGCATCGCGGACGAGTCTACGACCGGCTAGAGGTGAGTAGTTTGTGTATATTGTAGCCTGAGGGTTCGAAACCCCGGCTTAGCACATTGTGACGCTAATAGGGCGTGGCTCGCACACCGTGGCAGGTGCGGGATTGATTGTGATTGGGGATTAAGACTTGGTCCATCCCGAAAATGAATAATATGTTGTTAGTGTTGGAAATACACTGTAATTGCTATATTTGTGGGCTGTAAGCCTTGTTTGGGGCCTTGTGCCGATCCGTAGCGTCCTTAGAGGACAATATTTATGTGATAGCTAAAATTGCTTAAATCACTAATCTCAGTCCTGGAAATGGAAATCACACTTTTGAAATGCTAAGTCACCGGCTTTTACAAACTTAATAAAGTTAAAGTATTTTTCATAAATTATGAATTGAGAACCGGAAATAAGGAAAATGAATTGTTTTGTGACTTAATTGCTTATTGTGGACTGAGTATGGGATCGGGCTGCACGCCGCAGTGGTTGATATGAGGATCGGGCCGCACGCCGCAGCAGTATTGCGCTTGGGCTGTAGGAGCCCCTCCGGAGTCTGTACACACCCCAAGTGAGCGCCGTCGACGTTAAATTGGATCGGGCTACACGCCGTAGCGGTTATGTGCATTGCATTGCATCTGTATTTGTTGAATTACTCTGTGGTAGCTGTATTGTACTATTGTTGCTAGTTCGTAGGAGATTCGGACTGTAGTGTAGCTTCATATTATGGTATTTTGTGGATTTCTTACTGTCAGCTACATATATATATTTGTTACTCACTGAGTACTTAGTACTCACCCCTACTCCCTGCACCTTTTGTGTGCAGACTCAGGTACTCAGGAGCAGTAGACGGGCATCTCCAGCGTTAACATTGTCACATCGAGTTGCTGAGGTAGCTGCCTACGTTCGCAGAACCTAGCTTCTCCTCTCATTCCAGTTGTTATTTTATATTTTGTATTCGGACTTGAGTACTTCTATATCGTACTCTCTATTTCCTGTTGGGTTTTGTTAGAGGCTCTAGACTTGTGACTCCGGATCTTGGGAGTGTCAGTACTTTTGTTCAGTATTATTATTATTGGAGTTCTCAAACTCATATATTCTTCTTGGTTTGTCCATTTGGGGACTGGTATTGTGTTATAATTAAATTGTTGGTCTGGCTGGCCTAGCTTGATTGTTGGGCGCCATCACGACCGGATTTGGGTCGTGACAAGTTGGTATCAGAGCTCTAGGTTATTAGGACTCGCGAGTCATGAGCCGGTTTAGTAGGCTTTCGCGGATCGGTACGTAGACTTTTCCCTATTTTATTCTCTCGCAGATGGCGAGGACACGTGCTAGCGGACGTGGGGGACGACCACCATTGGCACCCAGAGGTCGTGGTCGTGGTAGAGGTAGGGTGGCAGTACTAGCACCTGCTGACCAGACTCGGAGTCAGATTCCTGCACCAGTGGCCCAGGTTTAGGACCAGGTTCCAGCTACAGACGCTCCGGCAGCTCAGGTTCAGGCACCGACAGTGCCCATTGTGATACCGGGTCTTCAGGAAACCTTGGCCCAGATCTTATCAGTATGCACAGGCTTGGCTCAGGTCGTTGCAGCCTCTACTGCAGCGTCTTCTTCACAGGCAGGGGGAGGAAATTAGACCCCCGTGGCTCGCACACCCAAGTCGGTGATACAGGGTATTCAGGCACCTGGGGCAGTTCCAGTTCAGCCAGTTGCGTCCATTGCACCAGTTCCTGCTCATGTGGTTCCAATTTTGCCCGACGATGAGCAGCGTCGTTTGGAGAGGCTTGAGAGGCTACAGCCTCCAGCATTCAGTGGTGCTGAGGGCGAGGACGTCCAGAGTTTTCTTGACAAGTGTTAGTGCATGCTTCGCACCGCGGGTATTCTAGAATCCAACGGTGTTTCATTCACCACTTTTCGGTTCACAGGTGCAGCATTCCAGTGGTGGGAGGATTTTGAGAGGCGTAGGAAGGCTGGGGCAGCGCCCCTCACTTGGCAGCAGTTCTCCACGGTATTTTTGGAGAAGTACGTGCCTCGGTCTCAGAGAGAGGAGCTGCGTCGTCAGTTTGAGTGGCTGAAGCAGGGAGACATGACGATTAATCAGTACGAGATGAGATTCACACAGCTAGCCCGTCATGCCATGTGGATGGTTCCTACGGACAGGGAGAGGATTCGGAGATTTATTGATGGTCTTATTTATCCCATCCGCATATTGATGACCAGGGAGAGAGTTTCGACAGCTACCTTTGAGGAGGTGGTTGATGCTGCCCGTCACATTGAGACAGATCGCCGCAGAGCGAGAGGAGAGAGAGGCTAAGAGGCCTCGTGGTACTGGCAGTTACAGTGGTGCTCCGTCTAGGGGCCAATTTCGGCATAGCAGAGGTCGCTCTTTCGGGTCTCATCAGTCTGGACGTACGGAGTCCGGTCGGGGTTTCATCCGATCGTGGTCGTCAAGGCCGACAGGGTTATCGTGGTCGGCGGAGCCGCCGGCAGAGTCGGCCCGCACCGAGTGCTCTTCCGGCTCGCAGCTCTCCTCCTGTTTCCTCGACACGAGATTCATCGGTAGCGAGGGTCCTCGGCAGCCCCTTCTTCCATCTTCGGGCCGTTGTTTTGAGTGTGGTGATTTGGGCCATATCGGGAGAGAGTGTCCTCGGTGGCTTCGTAGCGGTCTCGGCGGAGGGATCGGCCTTCGTCTTCTACTCCTCGTTTCTTCGGCGCCGACACGGTCGGCCAGGACCGGTGGCCGGTATCCAGCAGGTCGCCCTAGGGGCGAGGATCGTACCGGTGGAGGCCAGGCTCGTTTCTATGCTCTTCCGGATAGGAAAGATGCTAGTGCTTCGGATGCGGTCATTTCGGGTATTATCTCAGTCTGCCACAGGGATGCTTCTGTCTTATTTGATCTCGGATCCACCTATTCTTATGTCTCTACTTACTTTGCACATTATTTGGGTATGACCCGTGGTATTCTTGATTTGCCCGTACATGTGTCTACCCCGGTGGGGGATACTGTTGTTGTGTATCAGGTATATCGATCCTGTGTTATTACTATTGGGGGTCTGGAGACCCGAGTTGATCTATTACTACTGGGCATGGTAGATTTCGATGTTATTCTAGGCATGGATTAGCTATCTCCTTACCATGCGATTCTGGACTGTCATGCCAAGACAGTCACACTAGCTATTCCAGGTAATCCGAGGATCGAGTGGCGTGGCTTGACTGATTATGTGTCCGACAGGGTGATTTCTTATATAAAGGCCCAACGAATGATTGGCAAGGGTTGTTTGTCTTATTTGGCCTTCATTAGAAATGTTGAGGCCGAGACACCCAGGTCTTGATTCGGTCCCCATTGTGAGGGAGTTTCCGGATGTATTTCCAGCAGACCTGCCAGGCATGCCGCCTGACCGAGATATCGATTTTGGTATTGACTTGGTGCCGAGCACTCAGCCCATTTCTATTCCTCCTTATCGCATGGCACCAGCGGAGTTAAAAGAATTGAAAGAACAGCTTCAGGAACTCTTAGACAAGGGTTTCATTAGTCCAAGTGTGTCTCATTGGGGTGCACCGGTGTTGTTTGTAAAGAAGAAAGATGGCACAATGAGAATGTGCATTGATTACAGGCAGCTGAACAAGGTAACAGTGAAGAATAAATACCCATTACCTCGTATTGAAGACCTATTTGATCAGCTACAGGGAGCTAGTGTATTTTCTAAGATTGATCTTCGATCGGTCTATCATCAGTTGAAGATCAGGGACTCGGATATTATGAAGACAGCGTTCAGAACGCGATATGGGCACTACGAGTTCCTGGTGATGTCTTTCGGGTTGACTAATGCCCCAGCTACATTCATGCACTTGATGAATAGTGTATTTCGGCCGTACCTTGATTCTTTTGTGATTGTGTTTATTGATGATATTCGGGTATATTCACGCAGCCAGGAGGAGCATGCACATCATTTGAGAGTGGCATTGCAGAGGTTGAAGGAAGAGAAGCTTTATGCAAAATTCTCTAAGTGTGAGTTCTGGCTTGATACTGTGGGTTTTCTGGGACATATAGTGTCCAGTGATGGTATTCGGGTTGATCCACAGAAGGTCGAGGCAGTGCAGAATTGGCCCAGACCTTCCTCAGCTACGGAGATTCGGAGTTTTCTCGGCTTGGCAGGCTATTATCGCCGGTTTGTTCAGGGTTTCTCATCTATTGCTTCACCGTTGACTAAGCTGACACAGAAGAATGCTCCATTTGTGTGGTCTGATGAATGTGAGGAGAGCTTTCAGAAGCTCAAGGAGGCTTTGACCACGGCTCCAGTACTTGTGTTACCATCGGCCTCGGGGTCATATACGGTGTATTGTGATGCTTCCAGAGTTGGACTCGGTTGTGTGTTGATGCAGGAGGGTAGAGTTATTGCATATGCTTCTCGTCAGCTAAAACCCCACGAGAAGAACTACCCTGTTCATGATTTGGAGTTAGATGCTATTGTTCATGCCTTGAAGATTTGGAGGCATTACTTATATAGTGTATCTTGTGATGTATATACAGACCACCGCAGCCTTCAGCATTTGTTTAAGCAAAAAGATCTAAATTTGAGGCAGCGGAGATGGCTTGAATTGCTTAAAGACTATGATATTACCATCTTGTATCATCCCGGGAAAGCCAATGTAGTAGCTGATGCATTGAGCCGGAAAGCTATTAGTATGGGCAGTTTGGCGTATATTCCAGTTGGGGAGAGACCCCTAGCAGTTGATGTTCAGGCGTTAGCTAATCAGATGGTGAGGCTGGATATTTCTGAGCCCTAGTCGGGTGATGGCTTGTGTAGTAGCTCGTTCTTCTTTATATGATCATATTCGAGAGCGCCGGTATGATGATCCACACTTACTTGTCCTTAAGGACAGAGTTCAGCATGATGATGCCAGAGATGTCACTGTTGATAGTGATGGTGTATTGCGGATGCAGGGCCGGATATGCGTGCCCAATGTTGATGGCCTTCGTGAATTGATATTGGAGGAGGCCCACAGCTCGCGGTATTCTATTCATCCAGGAGCCGCGAAGATGTATCAGGATTTGAAGCAGCATTACTGGTGGAGAAAGTTGAAGAAATATATTGTGAGCCATGTGGCTCGGTGTCTAAACTGTCAGCAGGTCAAGTATGAGCATCAGAGACCTGGTGGTGTATTCCAGCGTATTGATATTCCTGAGTGGAAGTGGGAAAAAATTACTATGGACTTTGTTAGTGGACTCCCTCGGACAGCGAGGAAGTTTGATTCAGTTTGGGTGGTGGTGGATAGGTTGACCAAGTCGGCTCACTTCATCCCAGTGTGTACTACTTATTCCTCAGAGCGGTTGGCAGAGATATTCATCCGTGAGATAGTGAGATTGCATGGAGTTCCCATTTCTATTATATCAGACAGAGGTACCCAGTTCACTTCTCAATTCTGGAGGACATTTCAGCGAGAGTTGGGTTCACGGGTAGAGTTGAGCACAGCATTTCATCCACAGACGGATGGGCAGTCTGAGCGTACTATTCGGATATTGGAGGACATGTTGCGTGCTTGTGTCATTGATTTTGGTGGTTCATGGGCTGATTATTTGCCTTTGGCGGAGTTTGCTTACAATAATAGCTATCGGTCCAGCATTCAGATGGCACCGTATGAAGCTTTATATGGGAGGCGGTGTAGGTCTCCAGTTGGTTGGTTCGAGCCCGGCGAGGCTAGGTTGTTAGGGACAGAGTTAGTCCAAGATGCCTTAGATAAGGTGAAGGTGATTCAGGAGAGACTTCGCACGGCTCAGTCGCGTCAGAAGAGTTATGCAGACCGGAAGGTCCGAGATGTGTCTTATTCAGGTAGGTGAGAAGGTGTTGCTGAAAGTTTCGCCTATGAAGGGCGTTATGAGGTTTGGAAAGAAAGGAAAGTTGAGCCCAAGGTTTATTGGACCTTTTGAGGTGCTTAGGAAAGTTGGGGAGGTGGCTTATATGCTTGCTTTGCCACCCAGTTTGTCGGGAGTTCACCCGGTGTTCCATGTATCTATGCTCCGGAAGTATGTCGGAGACCCGTCTCATGTGTTGGACTTCAGCACGATACAGCCAGATGAGGATTTGACTTATGATGTGGAACCAGTAGCCATTTTGGGTCGACAGGTTCGTAAGCTGAGATCCAAGGACATAGCTTCAGTAAAAGTGCAGTGGAGAGGTCGTCCCGTGGAGGAAGCAACTTGGGAGACCGAGCAGGAGATGCGGAGCAGATATCCACACTTATTTGATGCTCCAGGTATGTTTCTTAACCCGCTCGCGGACGAGCGTTTGTTTAAGTTGGGGAGAATGTAACGACCCGGCCCGTCGTTACGGGAATTACCACCCCGTTACCTTGCAATTACATATATTATGCTTTTAAAACAGTATTAGAGTATATCGGGTGAGTTAGGAGTGATTTGGATTGAAAATGAAACAAATAACATGTTTGAAGAAAGCTTGAATATGAAAAGTCAACCAAGAGTTGACTATTGAGTTAGAATGCTCGGAACCGGATTCTGATGATTCGACTAGTTTCGGGGGATCATTTATGACTTAGGAGAACAATCGGAATTGAATTCGGAGGTCCGGTGTAGTTTTAAGCTTGAATTGGCGAATATTGAATTTTGGCGAAAACCGGATGGTAGGTGATATTTTGATCCGGGGGTCGGAATGGAATTCCGACAATTTCTGTAGCTTCGTTATGTGATTTTGGATGTGTCCGCAAATTTTCAGGTCATTCGGACATCGTTTGATCGAGTTTTGGATTGAATGTTAGTTTTGAAAGTTTTGAAGAAACTTAGGCTTGAATCCGTGAGTAAATGGAGATTTTGATGTTTAGTATGGTGTTTTTATGGTTGGAACCAGTTCGTATCATGTTTTGGAGTATGTTGGTGGTTTTCGTTGGGGTCACGGGGGTCTCGGGATGAATCTGGGGGTCCAAACGGACCATTTTTGGAAGAAAAGAGAAAGCTGGTTGCTGTCATAAACGCAGCAGGCTTTTGCTCTCCGCGATCGCGGGGAGTGGGATGCGATCGCGTAGAGCTGGGGGCTAGGGCATCGCGATCGCAGGGTAATAAGTCGCGATCGCGTAGAATTAAACGGGTGCACATCGCGATCGCAGGATCATCTACGCGATCGCGTAGAAGAGAAATGGGTCCAGGGGAAAAATGTGCTACGCGATCGCAGGAAGGAGGACGCGATCGCGTGAAGCCGGGAGATTGTACATCGCGATCGCGTGGGGGAAGTCGCGATCGCGTGAGGCCGAGTTTTTGATCATCGCGATCGCGTGAAGCGAGTCGCGATCGCGTAGAAGAAAAAGTTCTGGCAGTGAATTTAATCCAGAAACAGAGAGTTACGGGTTCATTAACCCAAAACACACATTTGAGCCCTAGAGAGAAGAAAACTCGAGGAAATCACTGAGAAGTCATCGGGTATTCGTCGGAGGTAAGATTCTTGACTTAAAAACATCATTTTATGGTAGTATTAACATCAATCTTCAAGAAATTGGGTTGAAATCTTGAAGAAATGTGGCCTAAGTATTGAAAATGGTATTTTTGGATTTGGAAGGCCATTTGAACACCGATTTCGATAAATTTTATATGCACGGACTCGTGGCGAGATAAGGATCGCGTTGGTACTAATTTCGGAATTTTCCGAGCAATGGGGCCCGGGGTCGGGTTTTACCAACTTAGTGTAATTATGCGAATTTCATATAAATTGAAGTGGGTTATGATTCTTTGACCCGTATTTGACATAATTATTGTTATTTGACAAGATTCTACACACGAGGCAATGAAATTCAAAGGAAAAGGCATCGCGGACGAGTCTACGACCGGCTAGAGGTGAGTAGTTTGTGTATATTGTAGCCTGAGGGTTCGAAACCCCGGCTTAGCACATTGTGACGCTAATAGGGCGTGGCTCGCACACCGTGGCAGGTGCGGGATTGATTGTGATTGGGGATTAAGACTTGGTCCATCCCGGAAATGAATAATATGTTGTTAGTGTTGGAAATACACTGTAATTGCTATATTTGTGGGTTGTAAGCCTTGTTTGGGGCCTTGTGCCGATCTGTAGCGTCCTTAGAGGACAATATTTATGTGATAGCTAAAATTGCTTAAATTACTGATCTCAGTCCTGGAAATTGAAATCACACTTTTGAAATGCTAAGTCACCGGCTTTTGCAAAATTAATAAAGTTAAAGTATTTTTCATAAATTATGAATTGAGAAATGGAAATAAGGAAAATGAATTGTTTTGTGATTTAATTGCTTATTGTGGACTGAGCATGGGATCGGGCTGCACGCCGCAGTGGTTGATATGAGGATCGGGCTGCACGCCGCAGCAGTATTGCGCTTGGGCTGTAGGAGCCCCTCCGGAGTCTGTACACACCCCGAGTGAGCGCCGTCGACGTTAAATTGGATCGGGCTACACGCCGTAGCGGTTATGTGCATTGCATTGCATCTTTATTTGTTGAATTACTCTGTGGTAGCTGAATTGTACTGTTGATGCTAGTTCGTAGGAGATTCGGACTGTAGTGTAGCTTCATATTGTGGTATTTTGTGGATTTCTTACTGTCAGCTACATATATATATTTGTTACTCACTGAGTACTTAGTACTCACCCCTACTCCCTGCACCTTTTGTGTGCAGACTCAGGTACTCAGGAGCAGTAGACGGGCATCTCCGGCGTTTACATTGTCACATCGAGTTGCTGAGGTAGCTGCCTACGTTCGCAGAACCTAGCTTCTCCTCTCATTCCAGTTGTTATTTTATATTTTGTATTCAGACTTGAGTACTTCTATATCGTACTCTCTATTTCCTGTTGGGTTTTGTTAGAGGCTCTAGACTTGTGACTCCGGATCTTGGGAGTGTCAGTACTTTTGTTCAGTATTATTATTATTGGAGTTCTCAAACTCATATATTCTTTTTGGTTTGTCCATTTGGGGACTGGTATTGTGTTATAATTAAATTGTTGGTCTGGCTGGCCTAGCTTGATTGTTGGGCGCCATCACGACCGAATTTGGGTCGTGACACACCCAGTCCCCACGACTAGGTAAGCCATCACGACATGTTCACGATTGGTGAACTAGGGTCGTGAAAAGTTGGTATCAGAGCTCTAGATTCATAGGAGTCACGGGACACAGACCGATTACTTAGATTCTCGCTGATCGATACGGAGACGTCTGTATTTATCTACGAGGGGCTATGTCACTGTTTAGGAAACTTTTCAATTCTTTAAATTTCTTATTGTGCGTCATTTATTCAGTTGGAGCCTATGTCATATGTTCTTTTGCATCCACTCGTGTATTGAAATTGCACACTCGGTATCAAGTATGCGCCGACGGTTCGTGATGCTGCAGAAGGATTTCAAGGGAGTCAAGAATCTACTCAACTATTATTACCGTGTGTCATCCATATCGATAATGTATGACATTGAGAGATCTTCATTTGTGCACATGGGGGTGCACTAGGCTCTGACATTCGATTGATAAGTACGGTCTTGAGAAGGTTCACTTAACTGCCTAATCGTCACGGTAATGGTAGAATCACAATGTGGATATAGATCTAAAGATGGTCCGTGGTAATAAAGACTATATGGTTCATATGAGATATCTATTTAGCGAAGGATTCAGCCAGCAGAGATACTGGGGGAAATGAGTTTAACTATCCTAAGAAAGACATGTACCAAACGAATGTCTTGGACTGTCTTATGATGAAGATGTACAAATGATAAAGGCTATTGTCATGGATTAGCAAAATGTATCTTAAGGCTTTGTGCCAGGTGAAAGGATTTCACTATCGACGATAAAATTATGGGTCATGTGTCATATCAGATTTGGCCTGCGATGTATTTAGGTGCTATTCAACAAAAAGTTCTTGAAAACTTGCGGATGGGCAAGAGTTGAGGCTCGTATGGTATGATGTTGGGACTTTGGATGTTCCCGTGTCCCTAATAAACTCTACATTTTATTATCAGCAGGGAAATATTCGACAAAGGCTACATGGTGCTTCGTAGGCGTGTGAGAATCATAGTACGTTTTAAGATGTCGTTGGTAGAGAATGCTTTGTGCATGGAGCGAGAGGATGTTTGGTTGTATTGGGATGAGGTCATACCCTATGGTGTTAGAGTGCTAATAGAGCACAAGTGGTTATATTCGTTGGATCAAGTGAGTTACAGTTGAATAATAGTAAATGACTTGAGAGAATGGTTCTAATATGTTCGAGAGTCGTGTAATAGTGGCTTTGGGCTAAGTGGGAGAGTCCCACCGCTTAAGATTGGGTCGCATGGTTAATTACCTGTGTGAATTCTGGATACTAGCGTATTATTGTGTTATTGCAGCCACGGAAAAAGGGCCATGAGTGGTAATTTGAGTATATGAATTGTTGAATGCATGTTTTGGGTAGCCTTATTGGCTCGTATTCAAACTTGAGGAAAGATTCATGATTTCTGCCTCGTATAGGTGCAGGCTTCACAGGAAGTGGTTCCGCTGGGGGCTTTATCGAGAGGGTATTCCTAGGTTATAAAATTCAGTAGAGTTAGTTGCGTATTGGGGCCAGTCAGGGCCGGATGGCTCTCAATAGCGGTTCTAGTGAATTCAAGAGGTAAAGTGTGGTGCCTGATAATTCTGAGTCTATAAGTACAGTTGAGGCTCAAGCTTTTAAAGCAACTTATGAAGAAAGGCACAAAACGATCTATGATGTTTGACTGGTGGTGTAGTATTTGAGAGATATGAAATGGTCGTCGTTCTTGAGATAGCATGACCTCATGATTTAAGGTCACTCGGGGTAGGTGCGGTTGGAATAAGTTAGGTATTGAAGGTAGTAACATTTCTAAGACAATCAAGGATACCCTGAAGGAAGTAGGTTGATTAGCCATAGTTGAGTTGGCATATTGGTGTCGGTGATCGGTTCATGCAGCGTGATCGAGTTATGCATGTGATTTGTGGCGGTGCATTTGAGGCTTATCGGCCGCAGTGATTGATGTTACTCTGAAGTATTCTTCTATTAGGGCCTGTTATGAGTAGGCGGATCTTGGAAAGGGCTATGGTGGCTTGGACCACTACTTATAGATTGGCATATTCGATGTTTAGGAGAATTCGCCATATTTTGTTATAGTTCTCCTGAAGGGAGTTAAATGGTGTGAGCTCGTGATTTTTGCACCGGGCAAACAGTTCCAAAATTAAAATAAATATATTTTTGAGTGCAATTACATGCTTTGTTTGAAATTAGCTACACTTTGTGTGTTTGAATAATTAGAAATTAGAAAAACATAAAAAACATAGGCTAGGTAATTACTTTGTTTTAATTGATTAGTTTTAAAAAGGAAATTAGCAAAAAATAGTTTAAGTAGTGAAAAATTAGGGAAACAATAGTAGAAAATTGCCAAAAAATACTAAATAATTAGAGTAAGTAGGAAATTAGGTTTTTATAATATTCCATAAAAGAAAAAAGAAAAAATACAAAAGAAAATACTTAAAAAATAAATAAAATCAGAAAAATACAAAAAATAGTTGGGATTAATAACATTTGGGCCAAAATAATTCCAAATTAGTGGCCCAAACACCCAAGCCCAAAAGTCTGGTCTGGTTCATTAAGTGACAAGTGATCTCAGCCGTTCATCAGGTCAAATCCAATGGCTGAGATTCAATCCGGGATTGATTCAAAGCGTAAGGGTGAGGGGCAATCTCCGCCGTCCATTCAGGTTTAATCCAACGGTCAAAAGAATTAGCGGAGTAATTTAATTTATTGAGATGTGAGGATTAATCTCAACCGTCCGTAGGAAATGATCTAACGGAACAGACCTTTGGTCTCTTTAGTAATGGAACGGTACCATTTTTGTAACGCCTGGTCTTGACCGTTGATCATCAGCAAATCAACGGCCAAGATCACCTCAATCTCCACGACTATATAAGGCTCTTGTCTGAAGAGCCGATCATTTCTAAAGAATCTCTAACCCTAGCCGCCCTCTCATCTCTCCCCTTCTTCTTCTTCTCCCGTCATCGTCTCCCTCACCCCGTCTGCAACCATCGCCGGCCATGGAGGCCACCATCTTCCACGGTGGTCTCCGGCCACTCCCTTTATTTCCCTTGCCTTCTTCTTCTTCTCCTTCACCTCAAAACACCCAGAAACCCTAGAAAAACCAACCCTTCTCTGAAAAACTCCGGTCACCGAAACTTCACCGGTAACCACCAAACAATGAGAACCTTTCCCAAACCAACGCCAAAAGAACCACAATAGCATGATCTATCGCCCTACCCCACTGGCTTCCCTCGAATCTACCCTGATTCCGTCGAATATCCAAAAGAAAGTGGTAGAACCCTAACTCCGGCGACTCACAACCAACTTTTCTCAAAAGATCTTACCTTTTACCCTCCCCAAACACCCCTCTTCAAACAAAAACCCTAAAGGCTTCATCTTGAAGTCTAAACAAGAAAGTCAGAAAAGAAAAACGAAAAAAAAAAGAATAAAGAAAAAGAAACAAGGAAAAGAATCTGAAAGAGTCTGAGAGAGAGTAAAAAAAAGAGTGAAGAAAGGAAGCTCAGGGGACGGGCCCTGCAAGCTAAGTGCCTTCACCCATTTTTGTATTTTTAGCTTCTTTGCTTTGTTTGCATGTTTGTTGTTCCTTGTTTCTGTCTGTTTTGTTATCTTTGAAATTTTAATCCTGTGGTATGTCTGTTAGTATTAGGGTTTCTTAATTTGTTCATTTTCTGTATCTCTTTCTATTTTATTTCGATTATGTGTAGTTTACTTAGCTTTAAAAGATATATCTCTTCTTCTTTATCTTCTTGGTTAGTGGTTTCTGAGGTTCAAAAGCATGACTCTAATTCTTCACATGTTTAGCTGTTTAGTCATTTGCTATAGCTATCTCGCTTGTTTGTTTCTCTGTATGGATTCCTGTTCTGATATCATTTCTTTTGTCTCTATTTTTGTCCTCTGTTAGTATTAGGCCTTTCAATCTTGTTGGTCTTCGACATCTCCTTTGCATGTTTAAGTTTTGACTCTAGTCTTCTTTGCTAGTTTTTAGTAGTTTGAATGGTTCTTCTCTCCTGTTTCTTCGCATGATTAGTTATAAGGTTCTTATCTCTTGTTTCTTCTTTTGTTTCACATCTTTTGCCTGTGTCTTTGATGTTTAGTCATAAGGTTTCTTAACCTGTTCTTTTGGGTCAGTTAGTGATAAGGTCTAGTTTGTTATTTGCTTGTTTGATTCGTCTCTTCCATTCTATCTATCATGGTTCTTTACTCTGAACTTAAATATTTCGTCTTTCTTTTGTCGTAGTGACTGTTAGATTCTGATTCATCTTAAAAGTTTGACTGCTGATAGTTGTTTTATCTCCCATCTCTTATTACTTCTGTTTGTCTGTTTAAAGTCATTTTGTTAAATCTTAAAGTGTTGATCTGTTTTGATTTTCACCTTTGTTTATAAGTGTCTATGTTGGTCGTCAATATCACCTTTGCGTCTAAGCTGTAACTCTTGGTCTGCATTAGTCCATCTAGGTTTGAATGAGTCTCTTCTGGCCTGTCTCATGTTTGGTTATAGTATTAAGACTAACAGATTAGCCTCATATCTGAGTTTGTTTTGTTTTATCTTTTCATCTCAACCATGATTTGATTATAGTTGGCCTATACTACCTTTTTTGTTCCATCATAAGCATGATCATTTGATTTTTTTTCTCCTATCTTGTGGCATGATAGATTTAGGATTTTCTTCATTATCTTCTCTATGTTCTTCTATTCTTCATCTTCATCTCATCTGTCATGCACTTGTATTAGATTTAGGTTGGTATTTGGGAAAGTTTTAAGATTAGTGGGTCTGGTTGATTACCATTTCTATGTTACTCTGTTAGACCCATTGCTCTCCTATTTTAAATAAGTCATGTTTCTCTTCTTCTTGACTGTTTTGTGAGAATTTAGTGTCTATGTGTTTATGCCCATGAATTCTAAGTGTTTTGGGGTTTTTCAGTGTGTCATCTGATATGAATTGATTGTGACTAAGCCTGATTGATGTTAATTGACATTTTTGCTACATGAATTTGAGTTATGTAAGTTGATTAGTTAAGATTCAACATCATCAAACTCCTCTTCTGAGTTTTAATTGATTAATGAACAATATTTGGCTTCATGTGGTCATGTGTGCAATTGTATGTCGAAATGGCTAAGTTTGCAATAGTGTTATGTTAGTATGAACACTGTTAATACCTATCATGCTTAGGTGAATTGGTTATAGCTGTTACTGTTAGGTTTCATAGAGTGGCTAGTTTTGAAATAGGCTAAAACTGAAAATCACAAAAAAATAGGCTACAAGTTAAATAAGTGACCAAGAGTGGTCAATTTTGCAATTGACCTACTCTGCTAGGTCCCTCACACACTGGCCAACACTTAAAGGTGGCTAGTTATGTAATAATTGGCTAAGTCTGCAAATGCAAACTTGCCAAGGCTCTGTTTGGGCCCTGAACCTTAGGTGGCTAGGTCTGCAAAGACCTTAGCCCAGCCTATGTTCAGCAATTGGGCTTCAGTTGCCCAGGCTAAGTCTCAACTTGAGACTGGCCATTAGTTTAACAGTCTGAACACCTTAATAAAGCAGGCTAGTCCTGCAATTTAGTTAAATTAACTTTAAATGAACAAAGATAGGCTATTAGGCAATAATTGACCTAAGAGTGGTCAACTTTGCAAAGGTTGACCAACTCTATAAGGTCCTAACACACCAGTCCACCTCAAAAAGGGTTGGTTGTGCAGAAATGACTAAGCCTGCAAATGCAGACTTGCCCAGGCTCTTTTTTGAGCCCTGAACATTAAAGTGGCCAGGCCTGCAAAGGCTTTGGGCCCAACTATGTTCAGTAATTGGGTTCAATTGCCCATGCTAAGTCTCAACTTGAGACTGGCCATTAATTAAATAGTTTAATCAATAATAAGGCAGGCTAGTCCTCCAATTAGCTTAAAATTGAAATAAGAAGGTTTTAATTAACTGAAGCTGAACTAAAAGAGGCTAAAATTGAAATAGTTCCCTAAAGTAGAGTTGGCCAGTCCTTAAATACCAATGCAAGGACTGGCCACTAGTTAAATATGGTCTTAAAATGCTGAAACCTGACCTAGGTAGGTCAGGTAATTTAGCAGTGCCTTTAAGGGTATAAAAGGGAACCAATTTAGTAATTTGGTAAATAATTAGAACATAAGAGGGTAAGGGAATCATTTGTACCCCTGATTTCTGCAATTTTGCAGAGAATTAAGGGTATAATGGTCTCCCTAAAGAGGGAAATCTGTAAAAATCTTTAACCCCTAGGGTTACATTGGTAAAAAGCCCTTAAAAGGAATCTTTAGAACCTTCCAGCACATGCTGGAAGGGTTTCTGTTAACAGAATTGTGGGTCTAAGTGTAAATTGGATAATTTTAAGAGGGGGAGAAGTGGGATTTACTCCCATACTTTCTCCCCAAGTCTCAGCCCTGCCCATTCCTATAAATACTCCCAAAAAGAGTGAAATAGGGGCTGGCTTTTGAGAAGAAAAGTTCAGAGAAAAAATATTAATATAGCAGTAGTGTTTTCTGGGATTTTTCGAGTGAGAACTTGTTGATTTCAATCTGATCCTCTGGGTTTTCTGCTCGAGTGTCTGCCTGGGTTCATTTTTACTCTTGCTGTGGTCTTTGTTTGCTAATATTCAACCATACACTGTTGCATTGCTGTCCGAGTCCTTGCTGTTACTTATCTGCCTGATTTCCCTAGACTCATCGGATTTTTCTTGTTGGTTCAGGTACATTACTCTTTCATTTGAAGCTGTAATGGCGAGTTGTTGAAATAGCAATGAAGATCTGGATTTGATTATATGCTGTTGTATAGTTGTAGTTTAATGTTGTTAGTTTAAGTTCGTGACTTATTTATTGTAGTAGTCTGTAGTAGTTGAAAAACAAAAACAAAAACAATGTAATAAGTAGTATATGATGGAAGTAATGTAGTAGTAGTATGTCACTTAGCTTAATTAGGTAAGAACCTTAAAACATAAGTTAGCATATCATAAGTTTTCAAACCTTTAGCGGTTCTTCATAAAAGTTTCATAAATCATAATCACCTAGATAACAATTTTGTGTTTAAACACAGACAAGTCTCGAAGTAGAAATAACATTAGAGTGAATAATTTATAATTGAGTTAATAATCTGCTAATGAGCTAAGCGGAAGTGAAATCAGTAGTTTAATTATGATAAGTTTTGAGCCTTTAGATTAAAGTATTTAAGTTCCATTAATGGTTGTTTAAATTGTTTGAACCATGATCGTGTGATTAGTCTACTTGTAAACTAAGGCTCAGATGTGATTAAGTTTTAACAAAGGGAATAACAAGATATTGCAGCGGAGTAATTAGGATACATTGGTAATGATAAAAGGCATAACATGTAACGAATACAGTGTTGTAGTTAAGTATACACTTGAATAGCTCTTTCAACCTTTCTGAATATAGTAGATAGTCTATTGAATCATTCTGATCTGATCAAATCTCGTAAATAGTTAAGTGGTGATTTTAGGTCTTTGAACTAATAAGTAATTAGACATTAGTATAGATTCTTAGTTATGAGCACATAGTGATGACAATTGGTTGAGTTTTCATGTACATAGACCATTGACTTAAGAATATTGTTTTGTGTACTGATTTTCCTTTACTGAATAAATAAAAGTGCATTTTTATTTCAGATATATATCTTTGTTCATTTACTTCAATTGTTACTATTGTTATTTAGTTTGGGCCCAATATGTGTTATGGGACCGAACCTTTGTACGAAGCCAACTGGGCTGTCTAATTTAAGCCTGAAGACTGCCTGTGCCTTTGAGGCCTGGGCAGGTCTAATATTCATTTAAGCATAAATGTAGAAGCCCAGGCCCCAAAAAATAAGAGTTGTGACAAACGACATGGGCCTAGATTTGAAATAGAAATACGACTAAGAAAAAAACATTCATAGAAAAATATAGTTAAAATATTAGATGGAACCTTAATAATACTTGGGACGAGCCTCGCCCGATATCAAACAACGCCCCCCCCTTAGTAATGATATAACATAATTAGACTCGGGAAGACTACTAGTTAACTCCAAAGTCTTACCCCAAAATGACTAAAAGCCAATAGACTACTTAGGGCACGATTTAACATACTTTCCTATGAAATGAGTGTGCACTTGGTGCGACTCAAATCTTAAATTCCGACAAAGCTGAAATAGACCGAAAGTCACAGGCGTATTGGTTGCGGTGTGACTCGAGGCTTGTTTTCGCAATGTCACAAATTCCGTAAAAATACTTAAGTAAAAAGCACTATATGTTGTTAAAATCTATAATGGGTCAAACAGGAGTCGAGAACGACAATTGAGCGACCGTGCTAAAACCACGGAATCCGGGAATGCCTAACACCTTCTCCCGGGTTAACAGAGTTCCTTAACCAGATCTTTGTTTCGCAGACATTTTCGAAAAGAGTCAATTTCCTCGGATACGGGATTAACGGTGACTTGGGACACCATTATTATCTCAAGTGGTGACTCTGATTCTTAAAACAAAAATCCCAAACCGATTGTCCTTTAAATGGAAAAACTCCTCCCTCTATGCTATTATATCCGTTACGGGTATTTGAGCGTCGAGGTATACCCTATAAGTGTATTTATATGCTATTCTTAAAGTGTGAGGTAGTAAAAAGGGAGGTGTGACAAATGGAAAGTCTTATGTGATGAAGTATTATCCTATCGTCAGTTCTAGAGTTGTGATGGAAATTGTATCTATCGTATATCGGCACGTGAGGTGCAGTGAGTAGTATGAAATTTGAAGTAAGGACCAAGGTCACAGTTTGGTCAATGAATGTGATATAAAGAGCTCGGATGAGCAGGAAAGGAGTTTCAGTGTTTTGAGTAAGATGGGTATTAACATCAGTATCATTTGAGATCGGTGTTCTGTGAGAAAGGCTTTGTATCCCGGTTAAGGACTCCTGATCGCTTTGCAGTGTTAGTGTAGCCGGTGGGTTGAATATGCAGGCCCGTTAAATTATTCGGAAGATGGTGGGAGATTGACCCACAAGAAGATTGTATAGGTGTGAGTTGAATCCACTTGATTGGTTAGAAATTTAAACAAAGTATGAGGATTTTGGTGATATCATCCATTTGAGAATTTATGCCTGGAGGGCACTCTACTTATTGGGTTATAGACCTGTGAAATACTATTGACTTAGCTTGGCACGACCAGGATAGACTTAAGGTCGGTGGATAGATTTAAATGTGGAAATGAGCCTTGCGTCAGGCCAGTTATGTTTTTTCGAGCAATGCGCCCTTTTTGGAGGGATAGTCGCGGTCTTATTTCACGGTTAGTTAATTTATGTAAAGATATATTGTGCCATATGAGTGTGAGACGGCTTGGTAAATTCCTTATGTGTTGAGGTTCCTCTCAGCGGTGATGTTATACGAGCATGCTGGCTCTTGAGACTCAGATCATATATCGCACCTCAGTTGTGCTTGAGTTTGTAGCCTATGGCGCTATATGTTTCCTTGTGACTGATATCATGCACCTTAGTGTGCTTATGAACGATTTCAGTATTTTGATGTGATGAGCTATGCAGCTCGACATACGACTCCTCGTGTGAGTCTATATTGTTGGGATCGGGTGGCACGCCGCCATGGTTATATTGTTGGGATCGGGTTGCACGCCGCAACATTGTGATGTTTATTTCAGTGTCTATAATTGCTTTTATGTGCTCGGTTTCCTATTTTCTGAGGAGGTCCATGTTAATGTGAGAGTTGAATAGTTCTCTCAAGTGTTCGCCTTCCTTTGTATCACATACGAATTAGTGGATTACTAGCACATTGTGTCATCTTGTGGGGCTTTTGATTTTGTCTGAGGTGGCTTATTGTCTAAGCAGTTCGTACTGGGTGAGATGAGATTATGGGATTTGGGATCAGTTCAAACTGATTATATGAGGTATATTATAGAGGAAAAGATCACCCTCTGGTTTAGGACAAGGTAATGGATCTTGTCAGGAGTATAGACCCGATGAATTGTTGATAAAGTAGTTGGTTATGGGTATCGGCACATCTCTTCTATCGTGTCAGCATTGTAAAGGTTAAAACGAGACCTATGTAGATCATGAGGTGCAATGGGAGCATCTGGTTCGTTGAATGTTTTTGGCAAATTTGGTCATAAAATATTATTGCGGTCATGTGGATTTTGAGTTGCAAGGTAAGAATCCAGCAAGGTTATGCAGTCATGTTTGAGGACGGCGTTTGAGGAATATTGAGTGATCTCTTGATGAAAACAAGCCTGACATAGAATTCCGGATGTTGGAATTAGGCTCTAAGACTTAATTGTTTGAATAAGAGGGAATATCTTCAGATTATATCAGGCTAATGTGCTCAGCTGAGTCCTAATTGTATTGGCCTTTGGATATTTTGAGGCGTGTTGGGGAGGTTGCTTATGAGTTGGCCTTACCTCCCAGCCTAGCCGGAGTCCATCCCGTATTTCATGTCTCTATGCTCCGGAGGTTCCATGGTGACCAGTCGCATGTGTTGGATTTCACTTCTGTTCAGCTAGACGAGGATCTGTCTTATGTTGAGGAGCCAGTGGCCATTCTAGACAGGCAAATCAGGAAGCTAAGGTCAAAGAGCATCGCTTCAGTAAAGGTTCAGTGGCGGGGTCAGCCGGTCGAGGAGGCGACTTGGGAGACCGAGCAGGATATGCGTAGCCAGTACCCTCATCTCTTCACCACTCCAGGTATGTTTTCTATGCTCATTCGAGGACGAACGAATCTTTTAAGTGTGCGAAGATGTAACGACCCGGCCGGTCGTTTTAGAAAATTACGCCCCGATCCCAAAATTAACTGTTCCCCTAAGTTCATTTCTGCTATTGTGGATTGTCGGGAAGGTCGGTTCTGGAATTTGGAGTGTTTTGGGACACTTAGTCCCTAAATGGGAACCTTATAGTCGGAAAATGGCCCGTAGCTGGAAAAGTGTTAGGACGACCTCTGAACGGAAATCCGATGATTCCATTAGCTTTGTTAGGTGATTTCGGGGTTGGGAGAGCGTTCGGAATGTATTTTGGAGGTCCGTAGCTCAATTAGGCTTGAAATGCCGAAGTTTGAAATTTTGAGCCTAATTGAGCTACGGACCTCCAAAATACATTCCGAACAGTCAACCCGCGACCCCCATACACAAAAACGTCATTTTTGAGCTCCAAGAGAGGTAATTGAAGGGGAAACGCTGGGATATCATCGGGAAATCATCGGGGGTAAGTCTCTTGACCTTAATTCGTTAGATTATCATGAAATCCTTGATTATTTCACTGAAAATGGAAGATTAAAGGTGGGTTTGAGCCCTAGGCCTAAAATTTAGGAAATCTTTGATTTGAATGGGCAAACGGAATCCGATTTCGATAAATTTTATATGCACGGACTCGTATTGAGATAAGGAACCCGAATATATAACTTTCATGATTTTTCGATAAGCGTACCAAAAGTCGGGTTTTGGCAGCTTGTGGATTTTGGTGTATTTTGAGTTGTTTTGATTGGGTAATGCCCAATTGGCCTATTTTGATGTGATTCTATTGATTTTTAGCAAGATACTACACCTGTGGAGGCCGATATTCGTGGCAAGAGAGTTGTCTCTTAGCGGTTTCGTACCGGAGTCGAGGTAAGTGGCTTGTCTAACCTCGTGTGGGGAACTTTCACCCCTAGGATATTATGTGATAGCTTAAATGCCTTGTACGCGAGGTGACGGGCGTGTACATGCGCTAGTTGTTGTAACACACTTTACTTGAATTGTCTGATTAGTGATATTTTCTGCTCTAAGCTGATTAAATCGATATTCTTACCCGGTATTAGTTAGAAAAATATGATTAGGTAGGATTTAACTGTCTAGTTGCCTAATTGTCTTACTTGAACTTCTTGATAATTATTGGTACTATTCTCGGTAAAGTTGTAGTTAAGCATATTATATTCTCTCTGTGTATTTCCTTTATTTGTTGTGTTTGTGGACTGCTGGTTCGATTCCTGGAGATCCTAGGGCTGTGGGTTCTATTCCCAGAGACCCGGAGTGGTATTGTTTGTGGACTGCAGGTTCGATTCCCGGAGATCTTGATGTTATTAAGATATGGACTACGGGTTCGATTCCCGGAGATCCTGATCTATTGAAATATTATTGAGATGTGGACTGCGGGTTCGATTCCCGGAGGTCCTGATGTTATTGAGATATGGACTGCAGGTTCGATTCCCGGAGATCCTGAGCTATTGATATATTATTGAGATGTGGACTGCGGGTTTGATTCCCGGAGATCTTGAGATTTATTGAGACATGGGCTGCGGGTTCGATTCCCGGAGACCCATGGGTACTGTCAATGGGACTGTGGGTTCAATTCCCACAGGTCCTGGACTTGTTAATCGAGTTTGTTACTTGTTGTTAGCTTAATTGTAGAAGGTTGCAGTGTTCATTTTATTGTTGTTATTTCAGAATTATTATCATTTAAACTGCTTATTATTGTTATGATCATTTTGTAATTGTTTTCTCTCAGTAGGGCCCTGACCTTCCTCGTCACTACTCCATCAAGGTTAGGCTTGGCACTTACTGAGTACCGCCGTGGTGTACTCATGCTACTCTTCTGTACACTTTTATTGTGCAGATCCAGGTACGTCAGGACAGGCTCATACTAGGTGATTCAGTAGCTCTTTGGGAGACCTCGAGGTATGATCTGCTACGTCCGCGGATCCGGAAGCTTTCCTTCTATTCTGATAGTATTAGCGGACATTTTTCCTTCATTTCGTTGTGAGATACTCTTTACACATAGAGCCACAGTTGTATACTCTCTTTTAGTCTGTGTTACCCGTGGGATTCCGGGTCTTGGTGGTATTATATACAGTGTGTTTTGGCGGGTGTATGTGCCAAGCGGCACGGATTACATCCCCTTTAATATTATTTTTCCGCTATTTATTATTGAATGTTCATAATTTGTATTTTCCGCAATGTGCTTGGCTTACCTAGTCGTGGGGACTAGGTGCCATCATGACATGTTCACGATTGGTGAACTAGGGTCGTGACAGTTTTATGATATTTTGTATCAAATGTCATTATTTTACGACATTTAGTATCAAATGTCATTGTTTCTACGACAATTTATATCAAATGTCGTAGTTTTTACGACATTTTGTCATAAATATCAAAAAATTCTTTTTTTCCCGATATTTATTTCAATAGTCACTAAATAAACATCGACGTATCCTCAATTTCTTGTAGTGAGGGTTTGAAACCCTAGTATATCATATCGTGACACTATGATGAGGCGAGACACGCACCTTATAGTAAGTGCGGGGTCGATTGTGGTTGAGGACGGTGAACTAGTCCAATCGAATGATGTTGAATTAAATCATTGGCTTGAAATTAGCCAGTTAACCTCCTACTTGGATTGTTATAGATACAATTGGGACTATATGCCAAATATTTGAATCCCGTGGGGATTGTTACCATTGTTTCCATAACATATAACATGTTTCCTGATTTTAGCCTGAATTGATTATTATATCTAAATGGATAGAAATTGCTAAGGTATTAATCACCTAATTAAAATCTTGATAATTGGAACTAAAATTAGTAAAAATGATTATGCATTCATGATTATGCATGGATCGGGCTGCACGCCGCAGTGGATGTGATATTATATATATCGTGCTCGGGCTGAAGGAGCCACTCTAGAGTCTGAACCACCCATAGTGAGCGCCAGGGTACCCATGGATCGGTCTACGCGCCGTAGTGGTCATGAGAATTTGCATTGCATTTATACATTGATATATTTATATATCTGCTGCAGTTGTTAATACTTGTTATTTCCCTGTTAAATATGAAGAAGTACATGTTTTAGCTTTACAGTGTGTTATACTGGAAATTCATACTTTCCAGTCATTATACATGTCTATTGCCACTGAGTTGGAAGTACTCACTTTACTCCCGGCACCATGTGTGTAGATCCAGGTGCTTCAGGAGCTAGCTGAGCTATTGCTGTCATGACCCAAACCCTAGTCGTGATGGCGTCCAACACAATGCTAGGCAAGCCCGACCATCTTATCCCTTAAACCAGCCAGTTATTAATCCAGATTAATCAAATTAAACTTAAACATCAAATGATCATATCAGGTGATAAGCGAGATAGTAAAAGAATACAAAATACGGTCCCAACCATATTGTGGTGTCACGAGACTGAGCCTCTACAGAATAACATCCTAATACAAGCAAGTCTAGGCAAAAAGAAATCAACACGATGATAAAGAAGGAGAAAACAGGCTCTGCGGACGCTGGCAGCTACCTCGTAATCTCCGCAAAAGTAGGCAAGGATCAACAACTACAATGTCTCAACTACTCTCGGGCACCTGTGGATCTGCACCGAAAGTGCAGGGGAGTGGGGTGAGTATATTTCAACTCAGTGAGTAACAATAATAAACAATAACTGAAAGTAAGAACTCCTGTGATATCACTTAACAGTTCTAAGGCAACCCTCACAGGTACGTCATCACTATAGTAAGTACTCTGATCTCCAGTCCACATCTATCTCTACAAGATCCCACACTGATCAAATCCTCACTCGTACCCCTACGGTGTACGACCATCTCAATATATGAAGACACAAACCTATGTCTATAATGTATAAGTATTTAAGTAGGTAATAGCATATGAATAAGTATAATGCTGCGGCGTGCAGCCCGCTCCAATACATATACCGCTGCGGCGCGCAGTCCTCTCCAATACATATTCCGCTGCGGCGTGCAGCCCACTCCATTTAACATCGACGGCGCTCACTCGGGGTGTATACAGACTTCGGAGGGGCTCCCTAGGCCCAAGCGCTATGATGGCGGCGTGCAGCCCGATCCACACATGTATTACTGCGGCGTGCAGTCCGATCCAATATATATATGTATATATATTTATACTGCCGCGGCGCGCAGCCCGATCCCATAATATACACCAGTGCTCACTGAGAATGTGTGCAGACTCAGACTCCGAAGGGGCTCCTACAGCCCAAGCGCAATAATACTGCAGTGTGCAGTCCGTCCCATATGTATATTACATGTATATTACTGCGGCGTGCAGTCTGATCCAATATATATACTGCTGCGGCGTGCATCCCGATCCAATGTATATGCTGCTGTGGCGTGCAGCCTGATCTAATATAGGTATATATATAATACCTCATAATGGGTCGTCGACCCTATCCCAGTCAGTATATGCTTGGCCTCTCAGGCCCAATATAATATATCTCACTGGGTTCTCGACCCTAACTCAATCAATATAGACCCGGCCTCTCAGGCTCACTTAGCTAGAATAGGGAATTCCACCCTAGGTAGTATCTTTCAAAGTACACATCTAGTACTGGCTCGTAATATGCTATACATTTATAATTATGGCTGAGTATATGTTTCCAACATGATATAAGGGTCACCTTGCTCTATAGGTTCCCTAATACTCTGCAGATCGGCACAAGGCCCCAAACATGGCTATTAGCCCAATTGCACAGTTATAATCACATTATCAGTCATAATACATAATACACTATTAGCCGGGAAGGACCAAGTCCAATTTCCCAATCACAATGTCACCACGCCCGTCACCAGATGCGTGTCTCATCTCAACATAGCACTGTAAAGTGCAAGTACGGGGTTTTAAACCCTCAGTACATTATTCACACCACCTCTCACATTGATCCGATAGAAGCCTTAGCCCGCCTTGCGCTTGCCTCGCAAATCCATCTCCTCGGATGCCAAATCTGTTCAAAATCAATAAGATAATACATCATTATATGCCAAATTTACACAACTCATTCGAAATAACCCAAATTGCATCAAAACCCGCGAAGTTTTCAAAACCTAACTTTTGATGCTCTTCTAGAAAAATTACAAAAGTTACATATTCGGAACCCTCATCTCAATACGAGTCTAGGCATATAAAATTTACCAAATTCGGACTCCATTTGCCCACTCAAATCGGTGTTTTTCTACAATTCTAGGCCTAGGGCTAAAACCCACATTTAATCTTCCATTTTCATAGAAATAATCAATGATTTCATGATAAAAGCGTGTAATTAAACAACAAAACTTACCTCCGACAATATCCCGATGTTCTCCCAGCAATTCCCGTCACTTTCTCACTCTAGAGCTCAACAATGGGGGTTTCTAGGAGTGAAACCCGTAAATGAAATGTTCTAAAATTTAAGGACCTGCCCAGTCATTCAACCCTTCGCGAACGCGACACTCCCCATGCGTTCGCGATGAACAAAATTATAAGCCTCTGAATTTACTCTACCCGAACGCGTGGCTTCCAGCCGCGTTCGCGATGACCAACCGCTCAGGCCTACGCGAACGCGTGCACTCCTTCGCGATCGCGATACTCCCCAGGCTTGACCCTACGCGTTCGCGTCCCTCTCCTCGCGAACGCGATGAGCAAAAATCTCCAACTCTCCGATACACTTCGCGAACGTGTGGATCACTACGCAAACGCGAAGAACAAAGTTTTTCTGCAGATATTGCAGCAGTTCAACTGCTCTATTAGGCTAAAAATGGTCCGTTTGGACCCCCGATTTCATCTCGAAGCCCCCGAGACCCCAACGAAAACCACCAACATACCCCATAACACGATACAAACTTGTTCCAATCATAAAAACACGCCCTCAAACACGGAAAACATCAAATCCAAGCACATTCAAGCCTAACTTTTCATTCAAACTTCCGCAACCGACATTTGATCAAAAACCCGACCAAACGACCTCCGAATGTCATGAGATTTTGCAGGCACATCCAAAATCATCTAACGAAGCTACTGCAACTGTCGGAATTCCATTCCGACTCCCGGATCAAAATATCACCTACCGATCGGATTTCGCCGAAATTCAACTTTAGCCAATTCAAGCCTAAAACTACACCGGGCCTCCAAATTCACTTCCGATCGCTCTCCTAGCTCATAAATGACATCTTTGAGCTGACCGAATCATCAGAATCCGATTCCGAGCTCTCTAACTCACAAGTCAACATCCGATTGACTTTTCCCAAATATTCTTTCTTCTAAGAGACTATGTGTCTCAATTCCAACTAAACTCAATCCGAATTGACTCAAACTCGCCAAAAATACATATTAAAACATGAACGAGCATATAATGGGGAATACATGGTGATAACTCACATGATGACGGGCCGGGTCATCACATTCTCCCCAACTTAATCAAACGCTCGTCCTCGAGCGGACCCAGAGTTGTACTAGATTCAACACAATAGCTGAATTTCCACAGTCTATCTGAACCATAAACCACTTTGTACTTTCCGAAATCATATACCAAATCTGAATCCCACATCTATACTCAGAGTACACACGATCCAACTGTAATAGATAAACTCGCCACTCCGGGTGAGATCACATGATGTATCAAACAATCCAATCACTCGAGACGATAGTCTCCAATCACAACAACTTGCCACAATAACCAAATACTAGGAGAAAGAACCTTTCTCATTAGATAGAGTCTTATTCCAACACCTTCATATCCTGCCCACGGCAACTGAAGCACGCGATATACCGAACCCATCTCTCTGGTCAACCATTCGTGAATCCATTTCCCTTTTATAATTGATACCACAATAGGTTTCGGAGCCAAACCTCGATATTACCTTTCTAACAAGCTAAGATCAAATATGCTCGTACTCATTAATGACTCCAACGATCATTTCGATCATAACACACCACACTGGTGACATGACACCTCAGCATCGGCCTATGCCACAACAAGCACAACACAGGCTCCAATAAAAACGATCTGACTCGAATCACGACAACCGACTCACACAAAAGAGCTATAATTCAAATTCCTCAATACCATCACAACACATAACTGAGATCTCGTCTCACATCATAGAATTAGAGTACCCGAATCCTCATCGAAAGGTCATAACATCACGTAGCCTTGCCACATCTCCTGATTCTATCCAAACACTATTACTCCTGAAGCACCTCAAGTCACCATGCTCAGAATGGTCAGCCACGCACATATTTAGGTCCGAACTCAAGCAATCAATCACACACGCGGTGGTACAATTAATATATGCTATCCAATCCTGAATAGACACAACCGATGTGTTATTCCCCGAGCGATACCCAATACGGACTATTCCTCAGAAGGTAGGAGGTATTGTATACAAAGTAACATATAGGAAGCTATATCTTCCACATCACACTGTTGCAGCGCGCAACCCGTTCCAATAACATACACGTGGCGGCGTGCCACATGATCCATATACCATACCTGTGGCGGCGTGCCACCCGATCCTGATACTATACATATGGTGGCGTGCCACCCGATCCAAATACTATGCCTGTGGCGGCGTGCCACCCGACCTACGAATACATCTAGCAAAGGGAATGCACATCAGGTCAAGTTGTTCCTTGCAAAAAACATATATATATAGCCTCAAGCTCGGCCACAAGAAACGCATCCGACAAAGTTCCTCAATACTGGAACTAAATCAATGGTAGATACCTCTACACTGACATCCGCCACGAAGGCCCAACTGTCAAAGCAATATCTGCCAGCCGTCCGCTGGCCCTAGGGTACATCTACCCTGCGGGAGCATGATCTGATGCACTCTGCCACGCAGTTTGTGACATTTTTCTAACATAGTCCATATCACATTAGTTTAGACAACCTGGCTTATGACAACCAGTCAGCAATCATATACCATTATTAAAATTCATCGTATCAAGTAACAAGAGAGCCATTAGGACTTCCAATTTCCAATAACCGCTAAACGGTGTCGATACACACGACATACCACCACTTGCGTAGGCGGATTAAGAGAACTTCCAGTCTCCAACACATATATAACACATGAATCACTATACCTGGTTCCACACTCCACCGTACGAATACATAACGCACATCAAGCGCCCATTCGTACCACGAAAGCCATTCAAGAATTTCACTATGCCATCGATGACTCAATTATTACAGTCGATCCAACAAGAGAATACCACCATACCATTAGATATTATCAGTTTACATTACCTTGTCCTTTTGGACCATATTTCCTGCCAAATTACTAGAATAGCAGTACCATTTTCTTAAATCATCAGAAAGATCGATTCTTTAATCACCTGCAGCTGTTCGCGCTGTTTAATAATTTTATTGACTTCCCATATATTATGTACTGATCTCAAAACCTTGAATATGCCATTATCAACTTTCCATAACACATCGTGTATACCATATCACACTAAGACAACATGGAAATTCATATCCCTTTCCTCCGCCGCAAACATCGGCGCACTCAACTAGTCAAGGACTTTCATGATCCCATATAGAGAAAACTCATTACCCATTCCAAGCCTTGCATATCAACAGGAAATATACTCATTTTCAAACCATGGTAAAACACATCACAAACCCTTTCTTCCCATTCGTTGCATAAGTTTAACTGCCAGGACTGAGTCCTTTTACCCACATCGAGCTACGCAACTGCCAGCACATCAGGAGCTTTGTTGCACCATAACTGCAAGGCTCATTACCTCGAACGCACACCAGGAGTTACCCGTGCCCTTTTCATACTGTTCCAATTTACTAACAAGTTGTTCCATTTACCTAGTTTCCTTTCTGATTCATCTTTAATTGAATATCAGACTTTACTGTAGCACCATAATACATCAACTCATGTTACCACACGAGACTTGTACATAAGACCACACCATCTAAGACTTACAGGCCGCTGAATACTCCCTCAGATGTTTCCCCGAGGTACCACAATCTACAACTCTTTACCTTGAAGTACTTCCTGCAATTGTTTTGAATTCGTTATCATTACTCTCCAATATAGATACATAGAATCTGATCATCCACATAACATAACAAAAGTCTCGATTTCTTATAACGAAACCGTGGTCTTTAGCCACGTACACAGTCTTAAGACACCTTACCGTTACAAGCAAAGTCTTGAACACGGCAAGACTACCTCGGGCGTCGTTCACCCTTATTCAGCTGTAATTCAACTGTCTTATTGAACAGAACCAACATAACACACAACATTGCAATCGCTTAATCAACAACAACCTCCCCAACTTGTCTCAGAGCCATTCACCCAAGCACTTTCAGCCACTCATAGCATTCTTACTCAAATGATGCCACAATGTTCTAGTTAGATTAAACTCAAGTCATTTACAAGCTTCGGCGGAGATTCGATTCATCACATACCTTAACTCTTTTGCAACTCTTGCATTTATACACACACCATTTAAGCCTATTCTCCAGGTGACAGAATTATTTTCTAAGCCCCAAATTTTTCCAGAATTTCGACAGAGTTTCCTCTGTAATTTGGCCTATCCACCTGCCAGCGAATCACCAAAATCATCCTAATAATACATCCGCAACTCGACAAGACGTCACAATGTATATCAACAACACAAATCTCAATGATACACAATTATATCATCAGCATTAGTACATGAACGTGCGCTGCACCTGCTCCAATCATAACACACATACCTTTCACCATGGTACACCTAGCACATCCAATTCAGTTTTCTTAAGTTTGAACTTATACTACCACACGTAGTGCATTTTACATTTCCGCTAAGAGGCAATAAACATATTTCTCACGCCCATAACTAGGGCTACATATCAAATCACAACAAGAACTGATTACCTTACAGCTCTCCTATTATCAAACTGCCATTTTCACAATTAAGATCAATATTGATCGCATGAATTTAATAATACCGGCTCGCAAAATTAGCACCTAGGTGCTCAAGCCATAGACAAGGATCCGGCCTCAAGTCCTCCAGACCGGCCCAACATGAACTCACAGAGATTATATCTCGTCCCTCGATTGGGGAATCATAAGCCATCAAGGCAAATTTATCACTAAGCACTCGAGTGCACTTACAAACATGTAGAAGGAGTTTCAAGAATTACATCTCAAGCTGAATCAAGTACGCACGATAAGAATTTCAAGAATTTGAAACTTTCCTAAAGGTTTGCAGCCTCCCGAGGATAAGTACAAGCGTCCCCATATCGATCCACGAGACTCTACCAACCGGCTTATGACTCGCGAGACCTGTTAACCTAGGCTCTGATACCAACTTGTCACGACCCAAACCCCGGTCGTGATGACGCCCAACACAATGCTAGGCAAGCCCGACCATATTACCCTTAAACCAGCCAATTATTAATTCCAATTAATCCAGTTAAACTTAAACAGCAAATGATCATATCAGGTGATAAGCGAGATAGTAAAAGCATACAAAATACGGTCCCAACAATATCGTGGTGTCACGAGACTGAGCCTCTACAGAATAATATCCTAATACAAGCAAGTCTAGGCAAAAACAGATCAACACGATGATAAAGAAGGAGAAAACAGGCTCTGCGGACGCTGGCAGCTACCTCGTAATCTCCGCAAAAGTAGGCAAGGATTAGCAGCTACAATGTCTCAACTGCTCTCGGGCACCTGTGGATCTGCACAGAAAGTGCAGGGGAGTGGGGTGAGTATATTTCAACTCGGTGAGTAACAATAATAAACAATAACTGAAAGTAAGAACTCCTGTGCTATCACTTAACAGTTCTAAGTCAACCCTCACAGGTACGTAATCACTTTAGTAAGTACTCTGATCTCCAGTCCATATTTATCTCTACAAGATCCCACACTGATCAAACCCTCACTCGTACCCCTACGGTGTACGACCATCTCAATATATGAAGACACATACCTATGTCTATAATGTATAAGTATTTAAGTTGGTAATAGGATATGAATAAGTATAATGCTGCGGCATGCAGCCAACTCCAATACATATACCGCTGCGGCGCGCAGCCCGCTCCAATACATATTTTACTGCGGCGTGCAGCCCGCTCCATTTCGTAGGGGCTCTCACTGGGGGTGTATACAGACTTCGTAGGGGCTCCCTAGGCCCAAGCGCTATGATGCTGCGGCGAGCAGCCCGATCCACACATGTATTACTACGGCGTGCAGTCCGATCCAATATATGTATGAATATATATTTATACTGCTGCGGCGCGCAGCCCGATCCCATAATATACACCAGCGCTCACTGAGATTGTGTGCAGACTCAGACTTCGAAGGGGGTCCTACAGCCCAAGCGCAATAATATTGCGACGTGCAGTCCGTCCCACATGTATATTACATGTATATTACTGCGGCGTGCAGTCCGATCCAATATATATACTGCTGCGGCGTGCAGCCTGATCCAATGTATATACTGCTGTGGCGTGCATCCCGATCTAATATAGGTATATATATAATACCTCATAATGGGTCCTCGACCCTATCCCAGTCAGTATATGCTTGGCCTCTCACGCCCAATATAATATATCTCAGTGGGTCCTCGACCCTAACTCAATCGATATAGACCCGGCCTCTCAGGCTCACTCAACTAGAATAGGGAATTCCACCCTAGGTAGTATCTTTCAAAGTACACATCTAGTATGGCTCATATTATGCTATACAGCTAGAGCTACGGCTGAGTGTATGTTTCCAACATGATATAAGGGTCACCTAGCTCTATAGGTTCCCTAATACTCTACAGGATCGGCACAAGGCCCCAAACATGGCTATTAGTCCAATTGCACAGTTATAATCTCATTCTCAGTCATAATACATAATACACTATTAGCCGGGAAGGACCAAGTCCAATTCCCCAATCACAATGTCACCACGCCCGTCACCAGACGCGTGTCTCATCTCAACATAGCACTGTAAAGTGCAAGTACGGGGTTTCAAACCCTCAGTACATTATTTACTACCACCACTCACCTCGATCCGGTAGAAGCCTTAGCCCGCCTTGTGCTTGCCTCGCAAATCAATCTCCTCGGATGCCAAATCTGTTCAAAATCAATGATAATACATCATTATATGCCAAATTTAAGCAACTCATTCGAAATAACCCAAATTGCATCAAAACCCGCGAAGTTGTCAAAACCCGACTATTGGTGCGCTTCTCGAAAAATTACAAAAGTTACATATTCAGAACCCTCATCTCAATACGAGTCTAGGCATATAAAATTTACCAAATGCGGAGTCCATTTGCCCACTCAAATCGGTGTTTTTCTACAATTCTAGGCCTAGGGCTAAAACCCACCTTTAATCTTTCATTTTCATAGAAATAATCCATGATTTCATGATAAAAGCGTGTCATTAAACAACAAAACTTACCACCGACAATATCCCGATGTTCTCCCAGCAATTCCCGTCACTTTCTCACTCTAGAGCTCAACAATGGGGGTTTCTAGGAGTGAAACCCGTAAATGAAATGTTCCGCAATTTAAGGACCTGCCCAGTCATTTAACCCTTCGCGAACGCGACACTCCCCACGCGTTCGCGATGAACAAAATTAGCAGCCTCCGAATTTACTCTACGCGAATGCGTGGCTTCCAGCCACGTTCACGATGACCAACCGCTCAGGCCAACGCGAACGCGTGCACTACTTCGCGATCGCGATGCTCCCCAGGCCTGACCCTACGCGTTCGCGTCCCTCTCCTCGTGAACACGATGAGAAAAAATCTCCAACTCTCCGATACACTTCTCGAACGCGTGGACCCCTATGCGAACGCTAAGAACAAAGTTTTTCTGCAGATATTGCAGCAGTTCAGCTGTTCTCTTAGGCTAAAAATGGTCCGTTTGGACCCCCGATTTCATCCCGAGGCCCCCGAGACCCCAACGAAAACCACCAACATACCCCATAACATGATACAAACTTGTTCCAATCATAAAAACACGCCCTCAAACACGGAAAACAACGAATCCAAGCACATTCAAGCCTAAGTTTTCATTCAAACTTTTGCAACCGACATTCGATCAAAAACCCGACCAAACGACCTCCGAATGACCTGAGATTTTGCAGGCATATCCAAAATCACCTAACGGAGCTACTGCAACTGTCAGAATTCCATTCCGACTCCTGGATCAAAATCTCACCTACCGATCGGATTTCGCCGAAATTCAACTTTAGCCAATTCAAGCCTAAAACTACACCGTGCCTCCAAATTCACTTCCGATCGCTCTCCTAGCTCATAAATGACATCCCGGAGCTGGCCGAATCATCAGAATTCGATTCCGAGCTCTCTAACTCACAAGTCAACATCCGGTTGACTTTTCCCAAATATTCTTTCTTCTAAGAGACTATTTGTCTCAATTCCAACTAAACTCAATCCGAATTGACTCAAACTCGCCAAACGTACATATTAAAACATGAACGAGCATATAACAGGGAATACGGGGTGATAACTCACATGATGACGGGCCGGGTCATCACAATTGCTGACTCTAGAATTTCATTCAGAGTTGTCGAGGTAGCTGCCTGACATCCGCAGGACTCGACTTCTCCCTTATCCCTTGTTATTTGATTTTTTCGCGTATTTCAGACTATGTAATATTACAGTCTTCTTATGTTGTACTGTTACAGGGTCTAGACTCGTGATCCCCAGGTCTTTGGGAGGTGTTTCCATTTGGTTTGACTATTTTATTTGATAAACTTATAACCTCAGTGCTGCTTTTAAAATTGTGTAAATAAATTGGTTTTGAGCTAGCTTCATGCTCGGGTTGAGAGAGTAATTTGTCGGGCTTGCCTAGCAGTTGTGTTGGGCTACATCACGACCATGATTTGGGGTCGTGACAATTTGCATCCCTACTATATATTTTATTTAGTTTCTATATTGATATTTTACCTATAACCAATATAATATCAACATATTTTGTTTTAAATGTAAATTGTAATTAGTCTAAAACATTAATACATAAGATATTCACTGTTTGAATTTATTTATTTTTTAAAATTAATAAATGTTTAATATCTTAAGTAAATTTTACTTTCATTTTATATCTTAACTTACTCTAACGTATAAATATTCACAGGTTATCTCAATTTATATCTTTATATATTTTTATTTTTTTTTGGGACCGAGCTGCACTCAAATCTCTCCCTCCTCTCTCTCTCTCTCTCTCTCTCTCTCTCTCTATATATATATATATATATATATATATATATATATATATATATATATATATATATATATATATTGTCTAACATCTATTTAGATTATGTATAAAATTCATTAAACAACTTCCATTAAATATGTTTCTATATATAATTTCTGATTATTAATATTGTCCCAAAATTATCAAGTGGCTTCATTTTAGTTTGCTACTTGGCTTAACCACAATGAATACTACTCTCCTTATAATATAATGTAGATTTAGCGAGAATCAAGGAGCTTAAGAATGCCAAAACTAATTTGTAATATTTGTATTGAAGCAATTCAAGCTACATTAACATCAAAATGAAAGGAAATAAATTGAGTCATGAATGTGACGGAATCCATCTCATCCAATGCGTTAATTTCTCCTCCTCTCCGAATTAGTCCGTATATATTTTATGTGACATATCTTTTAGTCCGTCCCAATAAATAATACCTTTTATTTTTTATTCTACTCTAAATAACATGATATTATAGCTACATAAATATCATGAGTCGTCACAGGTTTAAGACTCCAATTCTTTTTTTTTTTAATTCAGGGTCCAATCAAATTAAACATCTTTGCAGTTTACATAATGAAACGAGAGGCGAGGGGGCAATACCTGAATGAAAATAGAACACTAAGATGATATGCGACCTTTCGAGGGAGTAAGGACGCTATTCTCTGAGTGAGAATATTTAGATCACCTGATGATAAATATGACACATTATTCAAAAGGAATTTGCACCATTTTAGCCGCATATCGACTATACCAGAAGAAGTTTCCACGTACCTCCTTCTACTCTTTTTTCAGTACGGATAATAATGTGGACTTGATTTCAACAACATATCAATGAGTATATATTATGTTCTCGGAATATTTCAAAAATCCTGGATAAAATAGGTAAAAGGGAAAGTTTGAGTATGTTATGATGCCTTAGAATCCAATTAGATAAGACATACTTTCCCTTATCATATATGCAAGTGATGATCTAGAAAAATCTAGATATATTTTAATTCATCAACTTGTAATTCTTCAAGAAAAGTTTTCGTGTTTCTCCGCCGGTGCCAATGCTGCAGGAGGCGTTCGGCTTGTTGAGGTATTAGCAGTCACCATTGGAACAACTTGGTTCTCATTCTCATTAGTCATTTCTATAAAAAAATGACACAAATATTAAAATCACGTAGATTTTAATAGAGTGGAAAACTACAAAGGTTTTACTCTTTCTGAAACAGTAAGATCAAATACATAAATAATATTAATTCCTTAAGCTTGTTAGTAAACTGTATTTGTAAAATAATTCCGGAAATATAAATAAATATAAACAGAAATGTGTATGAATAGAAATAACAGAAAACCAATTCGAGCCCACTGAATTCATAGTGTTTCCTTCAGGAATCTAATCCCATCCTAGTACCCAAGGTTATGGAATATTTCCTCCTAGGATAGAACGAATTACACACTGGTGTAGTGGTACTTCAAACCTCAGTGTTTTAGCGAACACAAAGTTCGGTAGCAAATCACACTTACTTTTGCTTTGTTTGATGCTAAAAGTATGAAGAAGAAGAAGGAGAGGACACTTAGAAAATTATAGTGAAATTCTGAGCAGAATAGTATTTTATTTATAGCCAAAAGTTGGGGTGAAATCTGAAGAGGTAAAACTCTTCAGAATGGCTGTTTATGCAAAATGCCCACAGCATAAATGTCATTACATAATTTGCCATTTACGCAACAATAAAGTGGGAAAATAAAGAGGGAAAATTGAAGTGGATAATTACTTTTCTGTTACCAAAACAGAAAAACGGATTGGATTTATTATTAATATTTTGTTATTAAAACAAATATTTAACAACATTTCTGTTAATATTTTACTATTAACAAATAAATTTGGTCCAAAAAGTTAATCAATCAATCATTTGACCAAATCCAAATCTGAATCTGAATCCGAATCCGAAGCCAAAACCGAAGCCGAGCCGAGCTGAACGAGCGATGACGACGACGGCGCGAGGCTTGCTTTCTTCTCAACTCTTTAAGAGCTAGAAGAAGAGCAATTGCTTATATGCCCATAAAAAACTTCTTCCTCTTGGACAATGTCCATTTACCGGGGGGAGAGGAGAACTTTGGCTGAAAATTTTTATTTTCCCCCATTTCTCACTTAAGTATTTAATATATTAATTAAATACATTAATTAAAACCTAACAAAGTGCATATTGTGTGCCTTATCTACCTTGATTCTAAAGTATCATTACATACATCAAGCTGAAAGTCAAAAGAATATAATTATTATCCTTAAAATATTCCCAAAACTTATAAGCCATATATGCCGTGGAATCAACTTGATCGATATGCCTTGAATTAGGATGGGCTACCTACATCGCAACTCTAGGAGCGCGGCCCTTCCTACGGAAATGCAGGATATTTTGTGCCCCAGACTGTCCTTTTATCGCTAGCTAAAATTCAACTCGATTGTTAATTACTCGGTTTTCGTCATTTTTCCAGCTTCTTTCTTAGTTTTTTTCTTTCTTGGTTGGTTAATGCACTAAGTTTCGTGTTTAAAGCAGCTTTCACTTTCAGGAATAACTTTTCCTCTTTCTACATTTTTGTATAGTTTAGTGACAGGGACATATCTAACGTTGAAGTTACGGGTTCGACAGATCAAAGTAGTCATGACCAAAATCTTATTCGCATTTATGTTAAAAATTTACTTAATATGTAAAAATAATCTATTCAGAACCCAAGAAGTAAAAAAGACTTTAGGTTCAAAACTCCTAACTTAAAGTCGTAGATCAACCGAAATCCATTTATAGCAACTTTTTTCTTTATTAGTTATTTTTCTACTTTGTCTTTATTATTTTTAGCATGGCTTCTTCGTTATTGTTTTCTTTTCCATACCTGCTGTGAAATATTTTTTTTGGCCGAGGGTCTATCGAAAAATGTCTCTCTACCTTCTCAAGGTAGGAATAAGGTCATGTGTACATATTACCCCCTTCCGCTCAAACTCCACCTGTGATAATACATTGGGTATATTGCCGTAATTAATATTCGACATAAACAAAATATATTTCATAATTTCCCCCTTGAAAACAATGCATCTGCTCAAGGGAAAAGAAAGATATCCAGCTAGAATAATATCTTCCAATACAACCAAAGATTTTGAAATCCTACTTTGTATTTGGAAAAAGCGAAATCTTTTTTCAGAATATATCCTCATAGGTACGTCCTGTTGAAATCAAGTCCACAATATTATCTGTACGGACAAGGAGGTAGCACAAAGAAATTCGGAAGCTTCTTGTAGTTTGGTTGATAAATGTCCAACTTTGGTTCAACTTCCTTTTTGGGAATAAAGCAGAACACTTGATCAAGAAAGGAATGTAGTATCATATTTCTGATCAAAGTGATCTTAATCTTGTCATCCGATATTCTCACCCAAAAACGAGCTCCCTTACTACCTCGAGAGGTCGCATATTATCATAGTGTACTGATTTCACAAGGGACGACATTTGGTCCTTAGCTTATATAACAACAACAGCAACAAAAGATTCAACCTAATTTTATAAGTGTTTGACTAAAGAGCATTTAGACCCTTTTGTTAAACTAATTAAATAAAAATACTGGGGTAAATTCTTGCCATAAATAATTTATTCTAGATCCGAGATAGAAGATAGGAACGAACAAGCATAACTGAATATAAAATTTGATTACAACAACAATTGAATCTCACAATATAAGAAATAGATAATTGCTCCAATAATATCAAATGATAACGAAGAATACATAAAGGAAACATGCTTGAATGAGACCGACTTCCGTACATTTGATAAAATTGAATTATAGATGAATATTAAGATTTTAAGCTCTTATCTCCTTTTTTGGCGTCGAGCCCCAGGTTAGGGAGCATCTTCATTTTTTAGGAACTATTTGTTTGTGCATGTGTCCCTTCTTTCTTTTTATGTCACACTTTCTCATGATAATTATACCAAACACTTTTGCTTACCCAGCGGTCCTTAACTGGAGAACCTAAGTTCTTGAAATATCTCATAGGATATTCTTTCTAAAATATCTCAATGTTGAGATGGCCGTTCGGAACAAATTGAGTACTCGGCCCCGACCGTAGCTAATTCACTTGACGGCGTGTCACTTCCTATTGCTTCTTGGTCGCTCTTACTTAAGTAGAATTTTTTTGATTAGATTTTAACACATATAGTTAGTCCCTCCGTCCATCGTGGTTGCCTTTGGACGAGCTCGGCGGGCAGACATCGCCAGTTGCACCTTTTGAGAAATCTAAGCACATTGCCAAAGAGTGACCCTTCATAGAGAGTTGACGATGTGTTGCTTCAGGAATCGTACCTAACCATTCTGTCAGTTTGAAATGTTGTCAAGCTGTCGTGCGTCAATATGATGCACGTTCCCTATACATTACGTCATTTCCTGTGCCTCATATTCATTGGAATTAACGTGGCGGCGTTTGGTTTTCTCGCTCAAGACATTTATATGCATGTAAATCTTCTACCCATCAATTGGAATATCTGTCTTTTCCTTTTCCTTTTGGAGAGTGTAGGGAATGACACAGGTGATCCAATTTGCAGAATGCATATTATAGGAGAACATGGAATGTGGATCGGGTTGCATACCGTAATAATGATATGTGTGGATCGGGTTGCACGCCGCGACAATGACAAATGATATGGATCGAGTTGCATGCCGCAACAAAGATATATGTAGATCGGGTTGCACGCCGCAACAATGATAAATGATATAGATCAGGTTGTACGCCACAATAGTATTGTTATTTATTGGGATCGGATTGCACACACTAATTATTTATACAAGTGTGATTAGCTTGGATATTAGTTTCTTTTGTTTTGCTGTGTATGCTAAGCTGCCCTTAGATTGTTGCTCTCGATTTATTGTTAATACTGGTATGCCCCCGTAGCATGTATCCCCTCCCATCCTTACTTATTTATTTCTGTTTTATTTTCCGACGTACATAATATACTGCACAGGTTTATTTGGTAGTCTGGTCCTAGGTGAGTACATCGGGTCAGTTAAGCTGATACTACATTTTGTATTCTTTTATACAGACCCCAGTGTTGTGGACTTCGAACCGTAGTGAGATTGCTAATTCTTGATCATCAGGCGACCCGACATAGTCCTGTAAGCATCCGTAGACCTTGGTATCTCCTTCCATCTACTATTCATGTTTCTTTCATGCATTTCTAGAGACAACCTTATATTTATTTCTATCAAACCATTATTTGAGTGTTCTTAGAGCGTTTGTGAAACTGTGACACCAGTTTTGGGTAGTATAAATTCAAACAATTGTATTAGATATTCATGTTCAGATAGTTTATTAATTTTCTTCCGCTTATGTTAAATACCGTTATTTAAATGTTATTATTTCAAAATTGTTAATCAATATAAAATGATAAAAAGGGTAAATTGTGCTATTAAATAGCTTGCCTAGCTCATAATGGTAGGCGTGATCATGACTCCTGAGGGTTAAAATTCGAGTCATAATAAGTTACTATTAGTCATTCGACCATGCAATCGATGTTAGGCACTTTAAAAGAATATTTAGGGCATGCCTTGTTCATATCCTTGTAATCTACACACATTCTAAGTTTGTTCCTTTTTTTAAGGACTACGACTATATTGGCTAACGATTCAGGATATTTCACCTCCTGAATGTACCCTATTTTGAGAAGTTTAGCCACCTCATTCTTTATGAATGCATGCTTTACATCGGATTGGGGCTTTCTTTTTGTTTCACCAGTTTGAACCTGGGGTCAAGGCTAAGCCAATGTGTTGTTATCTCTGGTGGGATACCTATCATGTCTTAATTGCACCAAGCAAAACAATCCATGTTATTAATAAGAAACTGAACAAGCTTTTTCCTGAGTTCGGGGGGTTAACCACATTCCTAGTTATATCTTTCGCTCGAGCAGGTACTCGATAAACATAACCTGTTCCATCTCTTTGATCGTTTATTTGGTGGCGTCGGAGTCTTGTGGAATAATAAAGGCTCGAGTGGTTAGAAAATCCTTCTCTTCCTCTTTTATCTCCTATTTTCCCAATCTGGTCGAGGCTGGCCGCTGTGATTGCTATTTGGTTTCCTGTATACCTTTTATGCCCGACCTTTCGTTGATACTGCTATTACCTCGTCAACCGCAAACATTCCCTTTGCAGTATGCTGCTCCTCGTACACTATTTTTACATCATATGACATCAGGAATTTCATCATTTGGTAGAGAGTCGATTATTGCCCTCATATTGTGATCTAGAGCCTTCTGAGTAGGGCATTGTATCCCATGTCGCCCTCGATTACATGGAACTTGGAATCTTCAATTGTTCTAGCCATGCTTTCTAGTAGAGTAATCTTCCCTTTAGTCATTTCACTAGCCATGTTGAAGACGTTTAATACTCGAGATATGGGCACAAAAACACGCATAACTTGAACTTCATTTAATAATACAGAGATTACCAGAGCACCGTTGTGTGGTTGAGATAATGCCTTCTGCTTCTTCTCGTTGAATGAAATGGAATACTTGGGCACATAATCCCAGTTTTGCTTCTCCCTAGTAATTGATAGCTTACTACGTTTGAACACAGGCCCTTGTGGAATATAGACCCCGCCAACTATCATATGAATGACATGTTGTGGTTCCTCCTGTTCATTTTTACTATTGGCGTCTCTGTCTCTGAAATGACTCTTAGCTCGACCGCTAAGGAACTCTCGATGGTGGCCCTCCTTGAATTTAGGCTCCTAATTGATTATCCTCGACCCTGATCTTTGATTGATAACGATTGTGCACATCTTCCCAAGTTACAACTGGATAATCGACCAAATTATATTTCAACTATCCTGATGTTATCGAACTCCGCTCATTCAATCCTTGGGTGAAAGCATGAAGGACCCAATCGTCTGTAACAAATGGCAACTCCATGTGTTATATTTGAACTCGGGATACGAACTCCCTTAGCTTTTCTTTTTCTCGATGTCTTATCTTAAAAACATCCAATTTTCATGATGCGACTTTTATGACCCAAGCATGTGCCTTCACGAAATAATAAGCTAACATGGAAAATGAGTCGATGGAATTTGGTGGCAGGTTGTGATACCAAATCATTTCTCCCTTTGACAAATTTTCTCCAAAATGTTTCAGCAAAACGGACTCAATGTCATCATCATTTAAGTCATTTCCTTTAATTCCGCATGTGTACGAAGGGATGTGTTCATTAGGATCGGTGGTATCGTTGTGTTTAGGTATATCCGGCATACAGAACTTCTTAGGTATGGGCATCGTAGCCGCGCTTTAAGGAAAAGGCTTTTGCACGAACGTTTTTGAATCCAACCCCTTCAAGATCGGGGGTACCCTCGATACCTAATCAACTCGAGAGTTTTATGTTTCCAATTTTTTATCATTATCTTCAATATTCTTCTCTCCCGAATCAATTATTTTGGTGAGCTCCTCGATCATTTTCATAATTGTATGACCAGCCCCTGATCCATTACCATCTAACCTTTCTGTCACTTGCTCATTACGGCAAGTGATTTCTGGCTCGGCCACACTTGGATTCTATGTTGACTTTGAAGCTAGGAAATAGCGGCCTACTGAGCCTACAACATCTCGAATATTACCTGGAGACTAACTCCCCCGACTCCTACCCCTCTATTCTTTGGCCACCAGATCGACCTTCCTTGTGCACACCCCGTTTGGGATCCACGTCTAAATCCGCATTCCAAGTAATGTGCGGACTGATATAGACTGGGTCGACGACCGGTACTCACTCAAAATTAGCCGGTGGCACCCCGGCTCCTAGAGTAATTACATTGTCATTTTCTCTGTGAGATCCAACCCCTCATCACCATGTACATGTGCCTTTTGTGAGTTTGACATGCTTTAGCCTGAGAGCAAAAGTTCTTGACAAGAACAAGTGTGAAAATAACGCGTGTTATTAGAATCAACACTGAAACAATCACTATTATCCGTAGCCCCATAGTGGGCACCAAACTCTTTACCCTTTAATTCGAGTAACAATTAATCTTGTATTGTGGTCTTAAGGATATGTGATTTAATTCAAAACCAATGCATAAATAAGGGATTAAATAGACAATTAAAGAGTAATATAGATCAAACCAGAGTGTAGGAAAAGTCTCAACCTCGACTTATGACGGCCTCGAGGTATATATGATTATGAGAATAAATGATAAAAAATTTCTGAAGAACAGTCGGTAAAATAGTAAGAGCATAATGTATGTATATTTTCTTATCAATGAACAGTGACCTATAAATGAATAGGATTCCCCTTTTTATAATATGAGAGTCCTAAATAAGGTACACTACTAATTACAGTAGGAAATCAAATTTCAACAGTCGTCTAACTGCCGAAGACCAATTCATTCCGAAATTTACGTCGTGATCCTCGGGTCATTGCGAGTATCTCGCTCTTTCCGTTACTGAATTATATCGGTATAATCTCGAAGAATGACTTCTTCCGACCTCGACATTAGAAAGGAGCTTCAATCTCAAGCTCGGTGTCCTGGACATCCGACGTGGTATTACTTTCTCCATCGAAGAGCGAAATCGGATAACTCTGATTTCCACCGTATACAGAAACTTTCTCACAAACAACCAATGGCGGCGACAATAATGGTTTTTAAGATAGAAAATGAAAAGATAAAGAAGATGGGGTTTAATTGTAGTTTATAATATTTTTCACTTTTAAAGTGAATTGCACGTGTCATGACCCTATTATGGCATGACTTTCATGTTATCTGAAAAATTAGTCAAGCATAAAAGTGGTGTGTGTTAGACACACTTTTGAAAGGTTGAGTGTGCAAAAATGTTTTCCATGAATGAGAGGTGTGTAATAGGGATTTATTTGCAAGATCGATGGGTAAATTATATTTTTTGTCTTTTGTATTGAAGCAAATTCAAGCTAGATTAACATCAAAATGAAAGGAAATAAATTGAATCATGAATGTGACTGAATCCATCTCTATCCAATGCAAATTTCTCTTCGTCAAGTATGCTAGAATCAAACTGGGGAAGAAGACAGAAGAGTACCAAATGTCGTCTCTTGCTGTCATTTTGAAATATTCTAACACTTTCTTTGAATAAATGCCCGTAAGGGTTGGCTGAGTTGGTTGCGTAAGTGGTTTCCCTGTTAGAGGTTGTTAGAGGTCGTAGCAGCAGCCTTTCCTAGTTTGATATACATTTCCGTGTAGTTTGCGAGCTACTGCACAGTGATCAGGTTACCCAATGCGCACCCCAAGGATAGTGTCTACGAGTTTTCCTGGGAATTTTCCCAAAAAACAACTTCTGAATTACTCCTTACGTTTTTTATGTGACATATTTTTTAAGCCATCCAAAATAACGATATTTTTTATATTTAAAAAAAATTTATTTTATTTTATTCTAGATGACATAATTATATGGCCACATAAAACAGGACAGGTTTAAGATCACAATTTTAGACGATGGAGCATTACCTTAACAATAGAAAATAAAACAATATATGATGATCATGATATGCGACCTTTCGAGGTAGTAAGGAAGTTTTTTTTCTGGGAAAGAATATTTAGATCACTTGATGGTAAATATGACACAGTACTACAATCTTTTTGATCAAGTGATCTACTTTATTCAAAAGGAATTTGAACTAATTTAGCCACATATCGACTATACAAGAACAAGTTTCCACGTACCTCCTCTTACTCCTTTTCGGTACGGATAGTAATGTGGACTTCATTTCAACAACATATCTATGAGAATATATTCTAAAAAAAAAAAAAAGATTTCAGTTTTTGTGAAATCAAAAGTTAGATTCTGATATCTTTGGTTGTATTGAAAAATATCACTCTAGCTAGTGACATATGTTCTTGGAATATTTCAAAAATGCTGCATAAAATAGGTAAAAGGGAAAGTTTGAGTATGTTATGATGCTTTAGAATCCAAGTAGATAAGGCTTATTTTCCCTTATGATACACCATCATGTAATTCTTCTTGAATTTTTCACCCTTTTTAAAAGAACGAATATACAACTCTGAGGACTCTATATATAGCTTCACAAGGTTCATGCTTCTCACAACAAATCAAGCCTTGATCATTATTTCTTGTAGCCTTCACAACTTCATTAATTTCCTCTTCACCAAAAGCTATATAAATCTTGGCATTCTGCCAATAAACTCATTCTTTGTTAAACTTATAAACATGGATGTGGTGATGAAGTTGGGAGCAACAAGCCCTGTGGTGATATTCGCCAAGAGTAGTTGTTGCATTTCTCATAGCATCGAAACCCTAATCCGTAGTTTTGGAGCAAACCCTACGGTTTATGAGCTCGATAGACATCCAAATGGGAAGCAAATAGAGAAGGCTCTAATTGAACTAGGGTGTCAGCCAAGTGTGCCAGCAATTTTTATAGGAAATGAGTTTATTGGTGGTTCTAATGAGATCATGAGCCTCAATGTGAGAAGCAAGCTGAAACAATTGCTCATTAGAGCTAATGCCATATGGGTATAGAAATAGGAACTCTAGAAGTTCTGGTAGTAATAAAATTAACTACTTATTGAGAGTCTTTTAGCTTTCTTCGGATGGTTGTTTTTCTCCCATTTTTCTTATTGATGTATTAACAAAACTATAACTTCGGTAATAGTCATTTCTTTTGGCAATCTAATAACGGTTTTGTTTGTTCACAATCACATCTGATGATAGCATGAAAATAGAAGCTATTAACAATGAGAGTTTTTATGTAATGCATTTTAATCTAAGGTATAATAATAATAATCTTATACTACATATATTCTACATGCATTTACTTTTATATATAATTTTGACATTTTACGTAAATTTTGTAGTGTGGCCTTCCCTGCATTGCGCGTGAATGTGGCCCTTCCCCGAATTCTTTTCTTTTAATCATACAATGTAACATATTCTAACAGGAGACCACATGGCTAGTATTGCAATCATTCCTATCTACAAAAGCTTAGACGCAATACATATATACGAATGTAATTCACATCCTTACAATCATGTTTTCATAGATCTACTATTTTTTTTTTATCTTTTTGGCATTGGGTTCTCACTCTGTGTTGTACTATGTATTTCTTAGAGCCCCCATGGGAAGAGAGTGGAGCCCTTTTTTCTGATGACTGCCTCTGTATTTATAGATCTTAGTTATACCAGTTGACTTTTTTGGAGATCGGGTCCGTGTCAGGAGATTATTGCGGGCGTACCCGGAAGGCGTCGACCCCGGCCAAAACTTCTGGGCGGATACGGATAATATCTTGTGGTCGAGGGCGGTCTCGCCACTTGTGACGTTTACGCTAGTCGAGGGAGGACTCGCCGCTTGTTGCGTTAGCTTGGGTCGAGAGGAATGATTAACCCACTTGATTATTATAAGGTCGGATTATAGCCCATACAGATAGTCCCTCCGCTTATCACGGTTGCATCCAGGCAGACCCTGGTAAGCGGATATGATTGTTCGAAGAGCGTCCCCTCCCAGATGAGGGGACTATAACTTCTTATGGCGCCTCATCACTATTTTCTTTTTCATGGAGGGGATGCAATCGCACGTGCGGTCGTTCGTGGTGAAGGGTAATGGCTGGTATGCCGTAACTATGGGTTCGGGTACGTTTCGTCCACGCAAGCTCGGGGACGCGGGGCCTGATTGCCTCGGCTGATAGGGCGCCTTCACGTTTGGGTCACTCGAAACGGAAGCCGCAATTTCGGCGCACACTCGCTGATTTTGATCGTGGTGGCGACGGTTTTGATGAGACAGAACCGTTTTCTGATGGTTGGGATGCGCATTTAATTGCGCCTGTCGGTTTCCCGAGGATTGATTTAATTTGCCTATAAGAAGGTCTGGGATGTCAGACATCTAACACCCTTTGATTTACTGATAGCTTTCTTCTTTAGCAAATTCCTAAAGAATTCTATTTTTCCTGTGAAATACTTGTTGTTCGTTCTTAGTTATCTTTACCGTTCCCCCTTAGTGTATCTTGTGACCTGAATCAATGGCTAGCTCTTCTTCCCGCGACGGTCTTTTGATGTTGGTACCGGCTGGTCCCTCGGTGATTGAAGGGTTGTCCCCGATTCGCCCGGGCGATGGTCGGAATGAAACTGAGAGAACACCCTCAGTGGAAGAGATACTCCCGGCGGTAGGAAACTTGGCGGTGGATTTCACTGCAGATGGAGGAGATGACCCAGTTGATGAGGCCCCGTTGATGGGGGAGATATGCATGACCCAGCTGCGCGAGCAAGGGCTCATCCCCTCCCATGCCGATGTTGTGCTGGCTCTGCCGGGGGAAAGGGTTCATGCCGACCGTGTCGGGTATTGCATGTTTTATTCTTATCCCCTTAGGCTGGGGTTCAGGATACCCCTCCCCAATCTGGTAGTTGACTTCTGCCAGTACTACAGTGTGTGTCCGGGGCAGCTCACCCCATCTTTGTACAAGCTCTTGGCCATGCTGCTGAAGTTATCGGAGCTGGCTGGCCGGGCGGTCACGCTGCAGCACGTTCTTGACCTATATGCCCCTCAGGGAGTCCAGGGGAGCATGATCCGGATGGTCCCGCGTGGATCGTAGGGCTTGGTGACTGCTTTATATGACGAGGTCAAGCCTCGTCAATTCGACAAATTTTTCTACATGAGGACCGATCATCTGGTGGTGCCTTCTCCAGGGTTTCCAGAGACCTGCAATCACGGCCGTAAGTCACGATTTATCTTTTTGGCGGGGTCGCACTTATTCTTCTTCTTCATTTTTTGAATGGTTATTGTTTTATTGTTATATCTGTAGCCGACAGGTTGCCCCCGCCTTTATGTGCTGGTCTGCGCGGATGGCTGGAGGTTATCCTTTCGCATACCGCGGGGATCCGTTCGTGGGCGTCCTTCTCGTGGATGCACGGCCAAGTGCCATCCGTAGGTAAGGAGTTTTACTGTCTTTGGACGTGTCCGATTTTTGGTCGTTGCTGTGACTTGAGATTGATCCAATTTAGATATGCAGAGCGGGTATACTGCGACAGGGCTCCTCAGCTAGTATTCCGGCGGACTGGGGCGATCACCAGGTTCTTCACTCTACCGGCGACCGCTCAAGTGCCTAGGGCTGCTTCTGTTGAATCTGTAGCTGCTCTTTCTCCTGTGCGCCCCTAGCTCGATGGTGGGGGCCTTTCGGGAGCAGTTCACCCTCGGGAGGCATCGCCCTCTCGTGATGAAGAAGAGAGGCCTTTAATTAGGCGAAGAATCATTCCCCCTCCGGCTCCCTCAGCAGCTCGGCCCGCTGCCAATGAGGTGATAAATGTGGAATCCATGCCTCCCTCCGAGGCTATGGGGGACGTCGATGCGGCGCGCGTTCCAGGGGCATGCCAGATGAGTCTTAGGCTCGAGAGGAGCGAGAAGGAAGCGTCGCTCCTACCACTCAGTCCTCTACCTACAGGTTCCAGATGGGCGAGACCTCTCGGGTGGTCGCAGACATTGGTGACTCGAGCACTCCGTCGATGGAGGTGGCGGCCGCGGGAGACGGGTCCCCGTCTGGTTGTGACTTGGACTTTGAGGATGTTTGCATGTTTCGTGACGGGGTCACGAACGCGATTGTCCACCCAGATGGGAGGCCGCGTGTGATCGAGATTCTCGCGAATGATAATCTATTGCTGAGGGAGTCTGCTCTGTTGCCACTGCTGGGCCAGCTGTGATCCTCGGTTGAAAATCAGTCGCTGAAAGAGGTGACAGACGTGGGTTTAATGAATGAAGGGCCGTTGCTAGGAATGAGGGTACGTATGCTAGGCTGATTGATTATCTTCAGACTTCTCGTTTTCTGTCCTCTCGTGGGCTTCTATATCTGACTCATTTGCTCTTTCTGCTTTGTTTTGCAGGTGTTTCTGTTGCAGGTGGAGGGCCTCCATCGGGCTAATGTTCGATCTGGGGTACTTCTTCGGGTTCTCGAGAGGTTCCACCGGTATCTGATCCGGTGCAGGGAGCATAGTTTGCGCATAAGGGTTGATCTCCATAACCAGGAGCTGGTTGGGGAGTTAGCGCCGAAGGAGCTGTAGATGAGCCAAGCGTTTGGTCGTGCTGAGGCCCTGGATGATCAGCTGCGTCAGATGAGTGATGAGCTTGAGGCCGGAAGGAGGGCGTCATTGGAGAGCGAGCGCTTATTCTTGGCCACGGTGACAGAGGTTACCTCGGAGTGGAGTGGGAAAGTCGTCGCGCTGGAAGGGGAAGGGGCCGACCTGAAGCGCAAGCTGGCTGAGGCTTCTACCCGGACTACCGAACTTGAAGGGGTCATCCGTGCCAACGAATCCCAACGGTCGTTGGTGAGGGCCGCCGCCTCTTTCAAGGAGAGTGGCCTTGAAGAGCGGATCAGGGTACTAGAGCAGAATGCTCAGGATGTCGCGGGGTAGATTGCATTCCTTGAGGAGGAGAACAGGTGCATCCAGGAACAGTCCGCATGCATGGGTAGCTCCTGTGAAGCTTGGGTTTACATCGAGGCTCAACGGGACATATATAAACATTTGTTCGAGGCCGGTATGATCTCCGAAGATACCTTCGAGGGGGCGCTCTAGAGGGCACGGGAAGCCCGCGAGGAATGCGGTTTGACGCCGCGACGCACGGCATCGATGATGTCCCTGGCGGGAGCTTGGCCAGAGCTGGGAATGATGGGGGCGTCGCGGATGCCGGCGGGGGCGAAACTGGCGATGGAGCGGCGCAGGTCGGCGGTGGTGGGACTGGCGCGGATGGCGGTGCTGGCAATCCCCAGTAATTGATGATTAGTTGATAATGCCTTTGTCGATTGTTGCCGTGTGTGGCTATTTTTTCTTCCTTTCTTTTTTTTATTCGATTGATTGTTGTGGTTTGTTTCAGACAATATTTGCATTGGGGCGGACGGGTGTGGCCCGTGTTCGTCAGTTTTAATTGGGGGGGGGGGGAATTCACCCTTTTCCCATTGTTCGCTTATTGCTCGCTCCACTTTATGTTTTCCTTCAGTATGGTCATTAATTGTTCCGGATCGAGGAATCGTAGCCTGAGTTTTACTTCAACTATCATTGAATTAATATGGCGAAGGCTCGTGGTCTGAGTCCTAGTTCAACCATCGTTGATTCATTTTAGTCGAGGGCTCGTAGCCCGAATTTTAACTTCAACTATCGTTGAATTTAAGTTGGCGAAGGCTCATTGCCTGAGTCCCAATTCAACCGTAGTTGAACGTCGTTGATTCTTTTAAGTCGAGGGCTCATATCCCGAGTTTTTACTTCAACTACCTTTGAACTTAAGTTGGCGAAGGCTCATGGCCTGAGTCCCAGTTCAACCGTAGTTGAACATCGTTGATTCTTTTGAGTCGAGGGCTCATAGCCCGAGTTTTTACTTCAACTATCGTTGAATTTATGTTGGCGAAGGATCATGGCCTGAGTCCCAGTTCAACCGTAGTTGAACGTCGTTGATTCTTTTGAGTCGAGGGCTCATAACCCGAGTTTTTACTTCAACTATCGTTGAATTTAAGTTGGCGAAGGCTCATGGCCTGAGTCCTATTTAAGCCGTAGTTGAACGTCGTTGATTCTTTTGAGTCGAGGGCTCATAGCCCGAGTTTTTACTTCAACTATCATTGAATTTAAGTTGGCGAAGGCTCAAGGCCTGAGTCCCAGTTCAACCTTAGTTGAACGTCGTTGATTATTTTGAGTCGAGGTCTCACAGCCCGAGTTTTTACTTCAACTATCGTTGAATTTAAGTTGGCGAAGGCTTATGGCCTAAGTCCTAGTTCAACCATAGTTGAACGTCGTTGATTCTTTTGAGTCGAGGGCTCATAGGCCGAGTTTTTACTTCAACTATCGTTGAATTAAAGTTGGCGAAGGCTCATGGCTTAAGTCCCAGTTAAACCGTAGTTGAACGTCGTTGATTCTTTTGAGTTGAGGGCTCATAGCCTGAGTTTTTACTTCAACTATCGTTGAATTTATGTTGGCGAAGGCTCATGGCCTTAGCCCCAGTTCAACCGTAGTTAAACGTCGATGATTCTTTTTAGTTGAGGGCTCACAGCCCGAGTGTTTACTTCAACTATCATTGAATTTAAGTTGGCGAAGGCTCATGGCCTGAGTCACAGTTCAACCGTAGTTGAACGTCATTGCTTCTTTTGAGTCGAGGGCTCATAGCCCGAGTTTTTACTTCAACTATCGTTGAATTTAAGTTGGCGAATGCTCCTGGCCAAAGTCCCACTTCAACCGTAGTTGAACATCGTTGTTTCTTTTGAGTCGAGGGCTCATAGCCCGAGTTTTTACTTCAACTATCGTTGAATTTATGTTGGCGAAGGCTCATGGCCTGAGTCCCAGTTCAACCGTAGTTGAACATCGTTGATTCTTTTGAGTCGAGGGCTCATAACCCGAGTTTTTACTTCAACTATCGTTGAATTTAAGTTAGCGAAGGCTCATGGCCTGAGTCCCAGTTCAACCATAGTTGAACGTCGTTGATTCTTTTGAGTCGAGGGCTCATAGCCCGAGTTTTTACTTCAACTATCATTGACTTTAAGTTGGCGAAGGCTCAAGGCCTGAGTCCCAATTCAATTGTAGTTGAACATCGTTGATTCTTTTGAGTCGAGGTCTCGTAGCCCGAGGTTTTACTTCAACTATCATTGAATTTAAGTTGGCGAAGGCTTTTGGCTTGAGTCCTAGTTCAACCATAGTTGAACGTCGTTGATTCTTTTGAGTCGAGGGCTCATAGCCCGAGTTTTTACTTCAACTATCGTTGAATTAAAGTTGGCGAAGGCTCATGGCCCTAGTCCTAGTTCAACCGTAGTTGAACGTCGTTGATTCTTTTGAGTCGAGGGCTCATAGCCCGAGTTTTTACTTCAACTATCGTTGAATTTATGTTGGCGAAGGCTCATGGCCTTAGCCCTAGTTCAACCGTAGTTGAACGTCGTTGATTCTTTTAAGTCGAGGGCTCATAGCCCGAGTGTTTACTTCAGCTATCGTTGAATTTAAGTTGGCGAAGGCTCATGGCCTGAGTCCCAGTTCAACCGTAGTTGAACGTCTATGCTTCTTTTGAGTCGAGGGCTCATTGGCCGAGTTTTTACTTCAACTATCGTTGAATTTAAGTTGGCGAATGCTCATGGCCAAAGTCCCAGTTCAACCGTAGTCAAACATCGTTGATTCTTTTGAGTCGTGGGCTCATAGCCCGAGTTTTTACTTCAACTATCGTTGAATTTAAGTTGGCGAAGGCCCATGGCCTGAGTCCCAGTTCAACCGTAGTTGAATGTCTTTGATTCTTTTTAGTTGAGGGCTCATAGCCCGAGTGTTTACTTCAACTATCGTTGAATTTAAGTTGGCGAAGGCTCATGGCCTGAGTCCAAGTTCAACCGTAGTTGAACGTCGTTGATTCTTTTGAGTCGAGGGCTCATAGCCCGAATTTTTACTTCAACTATCGTTGAATATAAGTTAGCGAAGTCTCACGGCCTGAGTCCCAATTCAACCGTAGTTGAACGTCGTTGATTCTTTTGAGTCGAGGGCTCATAGCCCGAGTTTTTGCTTCAACTATCATTGAATTTAAGTTGGCGAAGGCTCATGGCCTGAGTCCCAGTTCAACCGTAGTTGAACGTCGTTGATTCTATTTGGTCGAGGGCTCATAGCCCGAGTTTTTACTTCAACTATCGTTGAATTTAAGTTGGCGAAGGCTCGCGGCCTAAGTCCCAATTCAACCGTAGTTGAACGTCGTTGATTCTTTTGAGTCGTGGGCTCATAGCCCGAATTTTTACTTCAACTATCGTTGAATTTGAGTTGGCGAAGTCTCATTGCCTGAGTCCCAATTCAACCGTAGTTGAACGTCGTTGATTCTTTTGAGTCGAGGGCTTATAGCCCGAGTTTTTACTTCAACTATCATTGAATTTAAGTTGGCGAAGGCTCATGGCCTAAGTCCCAGTTCAATTGTAGTTGAACATCGTTAATTCTTTTGAGTCGAGGGCTCATAGCCCGAGTTTATACTTCAACTATCGTTGAATTTAAATTGGCGAAGGTTCATGGCCTGAGTCCCAGTTCAACCGTAGTTGAACGTCGTTGATTCTTTTGAGTCGAGTGCTCATAGCCCGAGTTTTTACTTCAACTGTCGTTGAATTTAAGTTGGCGAAGGCTCATGGCCTGAGTCTCAGTTCAACCGTAGTAGAACGTCATTGATTCTTTTGAGTCGAGGGCTCGTAGCCCGAGTTATTACTTCAACTATCGTTGAATTTAAGTTGGCGGAGGCATATGGCCTGAGTCCCAGTTCAACCGTAGTTGAACGTCGTTGATTCTTTTGAGTCGAGGGCTCATAGCCCGAGTTTTTACTTCAACTATCGTGTAATTTAAGTTGGAGAAGGCTCATGGCCTGAGTCCCAGTTCAACCATAGTTGAACGTCGTTGATTCTTTTTAGTCGAGGGCTCATAGCGCGAATTTTTACTTCAACTATCGTTGAATTTAAGTTGGCGAAGGCTCATGGCTTGAGTCCCAATTCAACCGTAGTTGAACGTCGTTGATTCTTTTGAGTCGAGGGCTCATAGCCCGAGTTTTTACTTCAACTATCGTTGAATTTAAGTTGGCGAAGGCTCATGGCCTGAGTCCCAGTTCAACCGTAGTTGAACGTCGTTGATTCTTTTGAGTCGACGGCTCATAGCCCGAATTTTTACTTCAACTATCGTTGAATTTAAGTTGGCGAAGGCTCATGGCCTGGGTTTTGATGAGATGAATCGGGCTTGCATTCTTTGGGTTTGCAGCCATTCGTTCCTCGCTTTCCCTTTGCTTCTGACTTCGGGAAAAGCTTTGCGATCTTGCTATGAAATACCCATAGACGGCGCCAAATTGTTTGGCTCAAAAGTTGTTGAACACTTTTTAAACAAATCAATCAATATAAATCTCTTGCTGTCGTTTTGAAATATTCTAACACCTTCTTTGAATAAATGCCCGTAAGGGTTGGCTGAGTTGGTTGCGTAAGTGGTTTCCCAGTTAGAGGTCGTAGCAGCAGCCTTTACTAGTGTGATATACATTTCCGGGTAGTTTGCGAGCTACTGCACAGTAACCAGGTTACCTAATGCGCACCCGAAGGAGAGCGTCTACGAGTTTTCCTGGGAATTTTCCCAAAAAACAACTTCTGAATTACTCCTTACGTTTTTTATGTGACATATTTTTTAAGCCATCCCAAAATAACGATATTTTTTATATTTAAAAAAAAATTATTTTATTTTATTCTAGATGACATAATTATATGGCCACATAAAACAGGACAGGTTTAAGATCACAATTTTAGACGATGGAGCATTACCTTAACAATAGAAAATAAAACAATATATGATGATCATGATATGCGACCTTTCGAGGTAGTAAGGAAGTTTTTTTTCTGGGAAAGAATATTTAGATCACTTGATGGTAAATATGACACAGTACTACAATCTTTTTGATCAAGTGATCTACTTTATTCAAAATTTGAACTAATTTAGCCACATATCGACTATACAAGAACAAGTTTCCACGTACCTCCTCTTACTCCTTTTCGGTACGGATAGTAATGTGGACTTCATTTCAACAACATATCTATGAGAATATATTCTAAAAAAAATAGATTTCAGTTTTTGTCAAATCAAAAGTTAGATTCTGATATCTTTGGTTGTATTGAAAAATATCACTCTAGCTATTTACATATGTTGTTGGAATATTTCAAAAATGCCGCATAAAATAGGTAAAAGGGAAAGTTTGAGTATGTTATGATGCTTTAGAATCCAAGTAGATATGGCATATTTTCCCTTATCATACAAGTTATCTACAAAAATCTAGATATATTCACCAACATGTAATTCTTCTAGAAATTTCAACCCTTTTTAAAAGAACTAATATACAAGTCTGAGGACTCTATATATAGCTTCACAAGGTTCATGCTTCTCACAACAAATCAAGCCTTGATCATTATTTCTTGTAGCCTTCACAACTTCATTAATTTCCTCTTCACCAAAAGCTATATAAATCTTGGCATTCTGCCAATAAACTCATTCTTTGTTAAACTTATAAACATGGATGTGGTGATGAAGTTGGGAGCAACAAGCCCTGTGGTGATATTCGCCAAGAGTAGTTGTTGCATTTCTCATAGCATCGAAACCCTAATCCGTAGTTTTGGAGCAAACCCTACGGTTTATGAGCTCGATAGACATCCAAATGGGAAGCAAATAGAGAAGGCTCTAATTGAACTAGGGTGTCAGCCAAGTGTGCCAGCAATTTTTATAGGAAATGAGTTTATTGGTGGTTCTAATGAGATCATGAGCCTCAATGTGAGAAGCAAGCTGAAACAATTGCTCATTAGAGCTAATGCCATATGGGTATAGAAATAGGAACGCTAGAAATTTTGGTAGTAATTAAATTTACTACTTATTGAGAGTATTTTAGCATTCTTCGGATGGTTGTTTTTCTCCCATTTTTCCTACTTGATGTATTAATAAAGTTATGAGTTTGGTAATAGTCATTTCCTTTTGAAATCTAATGACGGTTTTGTTTGTTCACAATCACATCCGATGATCGCATGGAAATAGAAGCTATTAACAATGAGAATCTTTATGTAATGCATTTTTATCCATGGTATAATAATAATAACCTTATACTAACATATATTGTACATGCATTTATTTTTATATATAGTTTGAATATTTTACGTAAATTTTGGAGTGTAACCCTTCCCCGTATTCTACATGATGTGACCCTTCACCAAATGCTTTTCTCTTAAACAAACAATGTAACATATTCTAATAGGAGACCACATGGCACATATTGCAACTATTCCTATCTACAAAAGCTTAGAGGTAAAACCTTGCTACCGGGGGCTGATGCAGCATAGGCATGGGCGGATCTATTAAGGCCCGAGGAGCGGTTCGCCAACCGCAAGATTCAAGAAAAAAAGGGCCGACCCAGTTCAATACCCACTTCGTGGGTGTCTGGGGAAGGGAATATATACTCTAGGCAGCCTTCCCCCTGCTTTGCAGAGAGGCTGATTCGAACCCGCGACCTGACACACCACGGCAAGCAAGCTTACCTCTGAGCCAAGTCGGCCCTTCCCAACCGCAAGATTCAGTAGAAATTATATGTATATAGTATTTATATGCCCGAAATAAAAGTTTGCCACCTAGAGTTACAAAAGTCACCAAGGTGCCGGTGGTAGAAGCTTATTGTGTCATCTTTAAGGTGAGGGATCGAACAAGCCTTTTGACAACTTTATGATCGTTATTTTCAATTTATATTCTCTTAGAATTAATATAAATCTTAGGAAAATTAAAATGAAAGGTATTAGTTTACGCGCGAAGACCTGATGTCATAAGTGTGTGAGCAACTAGTAGAATATACAGAAGAATAGCATCTCACCATGGAATCTCTGGCCGGATCACGAGTAAGTACTAGCCTGGTAACCAGATGTACCTGCCTCAGATTCTGTACAATTAAGTCCACAAAAATATACCAATCAAGAAGCATATACAAGTAGTGCTGAGGTCGCATGACACGATCCGACACAAAAATAAATTGTGCACCACCGGAGAGGCAACAATGTGAATAATAGATACATGTATTACCTCACTCGCGAATCAGACATGCGATGCAGTCAAATGTAATTAAACACAACAACAGGTATATATATATGTATATATATATCGGGAGAGCAATTATTCACGAAAATAATCAACTTCTTTTTAAAAGGGCCAAGAAAATGATGTTCCTCTTATTAGATTCATCTACCCCATTCAACATGATTTAAGCAGTCCCCAAAAAATCATAAAGTTACTAGAATTTCACATAAAGCATGCTTTTAGGTCATAGACTACCTGGACTTAAACATAATAGGGGCTACGCATGGACTCTCGTCACCTAGTGCGTATGTATCTCCCATATAATTAGTGGCAAATTATTTAATTATTGCACCTATGTAGACAGTTCCTTCTTACAATGCATAAGAGACTCACCTCACTCCAAAGTGCACTCGGAATATCAAGAACGTGCTCAGACACTCAATTTGGAGCCAAACAATCCAAAACTAATTAAACGAGGTAGTAACTAGTCAGTACAAGCTCAAGAGTTCGCATTTCAATTACTAAAGTAATTTCCCAACCTTAAACACTAGTTTTCCTAAACTCCGACCCCGGGCTCATGTGCCCAGATTCTGAAACTATTCGAAGAAAATTGTTCTTTATAACTTAAGGATCAATAATATATGATTTCTACTTCATTATATGACAAATTTCGTGGTTAAACCGAAATTTAATCAAAACCCTAGGTTTTGCTCTAATCTCATGATTTTCCTTAATCTTTGTGTTTTATCTACTCGTGGTGCAGGTATTAAACTAGAAATAAATAGGATGAACTTACCTCAAGATGCTAGGTGAAAGTATTCTCTCAAGAGCTCCAAATCGCCCTATAAATGAGTGAAAATGAGCAAAAAATGGCCTAGAGCCCGTAATAAATGAAGGTCACTAGTTCGGTGATTTTCGCATCTGCGGTTTTTGGCCGCACCTGTGCCCATTGCATCTGCAGAAAAGTGTTTGCTTCTGCGGAAATTCAGCTGGGCCATTGGGCCGCTTCTGCAGGAAGCAACCGCTTCTACAGCTTCTAGGTTGACCTCCTTTGGCCGTTTGTGCGAGAAAACGACCGCTTTTGTGGCCTCACACCTGTGCTGACCAAATGCAGGTGCAGTTATAATAGATAGCTAGAACTTCAACTCCTTGCCATTTTTTTCAACTTCACTCGAGCCTCGCCCCGATTGATGCTTGGGGCCCCCGAACGTACCAAAAAGTTTGAAATCATGAAACCGACTCACTTGCTCCTCAAAATGCCTGAAACAACGCTGAATCTAGGAATCACACCCTAAAACCAATTGAATCAAACTTATGAACGTCAAAATATTTAATTCACATCTAACTTGCCGAAACGCACTTATGCTACTCGAATTGACCCCAAATTTTGCGGGCAAGTCTTAAAAGTTATATTCCGGAACCAACATACGGGCCTTGTACAAATATGATCGAGCACTATTTAATTTCATTAAATCATTAGAATTTCAGTTTAATAATTTCTAAAAAAAAATTATTACTCGAGTTAGAGACCTCAAAATTTTGACTTCGGGCATACGCCCTCGTCCTGTATTTTTCTACGTACCCTCCAGGACCGTCAAAATACATGTCCGTATCCGTTTACTAAAAATGTTGACCAAAGTTAAACTTAGCCTTTTAAGAAAAATCTTAGGGAATCAAGTGTGCCTATTACAACCAAAACTCTTCTAAATCCCGAACCAACCATCCCCGTAGGTCAAAAATAGTTAAAGCATGCGCAGAAAGTCTCATTTAGGGGGATGTGTTTCTGAAAATCAAAACAACCGGTCGGGCCGTTAAAATTGGTGTGGTCGCGTTATTCCCTGATCTTGTTTCCTCATCTTGCCCTTCCATATAATTAAATAATCTTATTTTATCATTTAACTTTTCGTATAATAATTGTACATCATACTTCACTTTTTCTTTATAATATTGCAAGTTTATTCTTTATATTGTTAGTGCATGACATCATGAATCGATAAAAAATAATACAGTTTATCCAAACATTATTCATTAAAATGATACAATACAATGTTATACTACAAATTTTGAAATTGTTTGGCTAAACTAGCCCAAATACACTCTTATAATATTGTGTAATTGTCCGCTTTGGACCAATCCCGCACGATTTTTTCCAAAAGGCCTGACACCATTAAGAGATCCTCATATCTTAAATGTAGACTCCCAATCTTTTTAACTACCAATGTGGGACTTTGTTCGCACACCCAACAGAAACGATACATAATAATCATCCAAACAAGCTAAAGATAAAGAAAATAATTATTGCTAGGATGTTTGATTCTCATACAAGAATAAAGTGAGAGAACAAATATTCTTATATGAATTCTTCTCCAGATAACAGCTAGGGGCCAAATGTTGTCCCTTGCAAAAACAGAAAACTATGATAATATGCGACCTCTCGAGACAGTAAGGGAGTGTTTTCCTGGGTGAGAATATATATAGGACGACAATATTGAGATCACTTGTTGATAAATATGACAAAGTACTAAATTCCTTTCTTGATCAAGTGGTCTGCTTTATTCCAAAAAGGAATTTGAACCAAGTTAGTCATATATCAACTAAACTACAAGAAACTTCCAAATTTCTCTGTGGTACTTCCTCCTTGTTGTCGGTACGTATAATATTGTGGACTTGATTTCAACAGCACGTCTATGAGGACATATTCTGTAAATAAAGATTTCACTTTTCTCACATCCAAAGTAGGATTTCAAAATCTTTGGTTGTATTCGAATATATCATTCTATGTAGATATCTTTCTTTTCCCTTGAGGATATACATTGTTTTCTAGGTGGAAATTATGAAATATATTTTGTTCATATCGAATCTAATTAAGAAAAAGGTTGCTATAAATGGATTTTGGTACAAAGTAAAGTTCACTCTACTATACATAGACGTTAAACAGGGGGCTAATCTAGGATTTTAAGTTATGAATTCTGAACCTAGATAGATAAGGCATACAATATGCCCTCATCATACAAGGGATCAAGAACAACCCACCAATTCTTCCAAGTAGCAATTTTGACCATTTCTTTTAAGACTAACATACAACTCTGAGGCCTCTATATATAGCTCCATTACAAGTTCAAGTTTCTCACAACAAATCAAGCCTGAAATTCACTTCACAAACATTTCATTATTTCTTTTTGCCCTCACAACTTCTTTTATTTCCTCTCTTCACCAAAAGCGATATAAAATCTTGGCATTTTGCCAATAAAAAAACACATTATTTCTTGAAGTTATGAACAATATGGATATGGTGATGAAGTTGGGAGCAACAAGTCCAGTGGTGATATTCAGCAAGAGTAGTTGTTGCATTTCTCATAGCATTGAAACCCTAATCCGTAGTTTTGGAGCAAACCCTATAGTTTATGAGCTCGATAGACATCCAAATGGGAATCAAATGGAGAAGGCACTGATTGAACTAGGGTGCAAGCCAAGTGTGCCAGCAATTTTTATAGGGAATGAGTTAGTTGGTGGTTCTAATGAGATGATGAGCCTTAATGTGAGAAGCAAGCTGAAACAATTGCTCATTAGGGCTAATGCTATTTGGGTATAGAACTAGCAACTCTACGAGTTTTGGTCGTAATTAAACAAACCACTTAGTGAGAATCTTTTAGCTTCTTCGGATGGTTGTTTTTCCTCCCAATTTTCTTACTTGATGTATTAATAAAGTTATAACTTTGGTCATAATCTTTTCTTTTGGCAATCTAGTAGCGCTTTAGCTTTGTTCATAGCTGATGACATGAAAGAAGTTTATAACACTCAGCATATTTACGTACTGCAATTTAATCTACGGTATTCTAGAGCTAATCTATATTATATATTTCAGTGTCTGGTTGCATGTCGTTTGAGATTTTGTTTTAGCGTTACAGTTTGAGATTGAGGGAGAACATAAGTAATATCAAGCTCATAATCATCTCTAACTAAACACATGTACGCTGATCATAATTTTATTTTGATTCTAGTTAAGCCTTAATGATCTCAAAATATGCAATAATATTGATCGAATTATTTCATAATTTTGAAAGACATCACGGCTGGAATGTGTCTAATTTCAACGGTCGAATCATTAAGAATGAATCAGAGCTCCAATGTGAATATTGTACATCAGGTGTGAAAAGGAAAAGTAGATACAACCGGATGCATATGTAGTGTTATAGTATCAGGTTCATCAAGTACAAACTTAGTGTAGTAATTTACTAAATTATAACACACAGTGGATATGAACCTATAACTTTAAAAAATATAATAGAATACCAAGAACGTTAAAGGTTGAACCCACAAAATTTAATTTTAAGATCCGATTTTAAATACCACATGCCATATTTAGCAACTATTCCTGCCTAGTGGGATAAATTCTCCCCCCCCCCCCCCAACCAAAAACCCCCCACACATCAATAGGACGAGTGATTCCCTCTTTTTGCAATGGCGGGGAATGTGCAGGACGCAAGAACTCGAACTTGTTAACAAATAATGCAATAATCAATTGTCCTTGTCAAGCATCATAAAAACATTATCCAGTTTAAAGTTATTTATTTTATTTTTGAAAAAAAAAAAAGATAAGTTAAAGTAATTTTTTAGGGTTGTAATTTATTTTCAAAATAACCGCCATGGTCCCTCAAAATTTACACCTTTTAAGCACTTTTGATTTAACCAAATATATTTACTATTATTTTATTCTTACTATTTTCTTAGTCCCCGAAACACCCTTCCGAAACAATTAAGCTCTTCTTTCACGAGCCTTTCAAAGTAGCAAAGCCATCACTCCTTATAATAACTCTATTGTAAGCCATTTTCAATAACTCTATTACAAAGCAACGCTCTTTACTAACTATAGTCAAACAACCAAAACAATAATAGTTAAATGATGTCCTACAAAATACTTCTCGAAAGCCATGAGGTTTACAAGTAAAGAACAAAAGACATAGACTCAACAAACACAAGGACTCAATACATCTTCAGTATTGCGATCTGGTCCTTGGTTTATAGTAGCTTTGTTCTTGAGTGCATCTGGAGAAAACAGTGGCGGCTAGCACTTGATATGATAGGTTTTTCATATTATCATCAAGTGTTAGGTCAAACCTTGTATGATGTTGTTTATATATAAGAAACCATGATTGATGAAGAGATAGGAATATTACACCTTTTGGTTTGGCCTCTAGCAATAGTGGCAACACTGTTGCCAGTTGGTACAGTAAGGTAGCTTTTGCAGCTGTAGTTTTGATCAATGTTTTAAAAGGTGTTTCTGGGGCGAGCCCCAAGGCGAGCTGTAAAAAAAATGCTTCGGGGCGATGGTGGGGGGTGAAAGTCTCGTAAGGCGTACGCCCAGAAGTTCGAGACGTATACCCGGCCGAGTTTTTTGGTTGAGGCGAATTTTTTTGGTTGAGGCGTAAGCCCAAGAGACATCTTTTTAAAATGGAATTAAAAATATTCAATTTAAAAGTAAACTTTCTAATAATGCTAATGTGACGACCCGGTCCGTCGTCACGTGAGTTACCACCCTGTTTTCCCTATTATATGCTTGTTCATGTTTCAGTATATGTACTTGGTGAATTTGAGTCAATTCGGATCGAGATTGGTAGGAAATGGGATAACTAGTCTCTTTAATAAAGTAATAGTTTCAAAAAGTCAACCGTACATTGACTTGTGAGTTAGAGGGTTCAAAATCGGATTTCGATGGTTCGGTTAACTTCGGGAGAAGATTTATTTTGTGACTTAGGAGAGCGATCGGAATTGAATTTGAACGTCCGACGTAGAAATAGACTTGAATTGGCGAAGTTGGAATTTTGGCGAAATCCAGTTGATAGGTGAGATTTTGATCCGGGAGTCGGAATGGAATTACAACAGTTGGAATAGCTTCGTTATGTGATTTTGGATATGTTAGCAAATTTTCAGGTCATTCGGACATCGTATGGTCGGGTTATTTATGTAATGTTGGTTTCGGAAGCTATAGTTGAAACTTAGGCTTGAATCCGCCTTGATTTGATGATTTTTGTGTTTAATGACGTGTTTTTATAATTGAAATAAGTTTATATCGTGTTTTGGAGTAGGTTGGTGGTCTTGCTTGAGGTCCCGGGGGCCTTGGGGTGATTCTGGGGGTTCAATGGATCAATTTTGGCATGTTAGGAGGTCAGATTTTTGCTGGTATTTGTTGCACACATTTGTTCTATGCGATCACAGAGTAGCAATTGCGATCTCATAGAAGAGTTTGAGAGGCCTTGTTGTTTACTCAATGCAATCGCGTAGTTATTGGTTCTGAAGCAATGCGATCGCGTGGTTATAGGTTCTGAAGCAATGCGATCCCGTAGGGCGGGTGTGCGATCGCATAGAACATTTTGGTGGCTTGGAATAATTATTCAGTGCGATCGCATTGAGTTAGATGCGATCACATAGAGGAAGACCTGGGCGACAGAAGGGTTTTTAACATCATTTCATCTGCGACTTATCTCTATTTTTCCTCTATTTTTGAACACCTTTAGAGCTTGTTGGTAGAATTTGAAGGGGGTTTCATCGGAAATTGATTGGAGGTGAGACTCGTGGTCTTAATACATCATTTTATCAAAGAATCTTCCATTTATTCTCTGAATTCGGGTATAAATTGAGGAAGTTAGGGTTTGGATTTTTGCTATGTAAAATTGGGATTGGTGGCTCATTTGAACTACGATTTTGATAAATTTTATATGCACGGACTCGTGGTGAGACGAGGATTCCGAAAATGTGAATTTCGTAATTTTTCATGAAGTAGGCCCGGGGCTCGGGTTTTCGCCAATTTCGTATTTTTGGGCATTTTTTGAGTTCTTTCGATTGGATTATGTTCCATTAGCTTCTTGTAACCTATTCCTTGTGGTTTTAGTCAGATTCTTCACTCGACGAGGTCGATTTACGAGGAAAGCGCAAGGCAAGCTAGGATTTTGGCCTGTTCGAGGTGAGTGGTAGTTATGAATGATATACTAAGGGTTTGAAACCCTGTATTTGCTCTATACAGTGCTATGTTGAGATGAAACACGCTTCGTATGATGAGCGTGGTGATATTGTGATTGGGGATTCGGACTTAGTCCATCCCGATTGATGGTTTACTGTACTTATTGACTGAGACTGAGCTTATATCCGTACAATTGGGCTAGTTGCCATGTTTTGGGCCTGGTACCGATCTGTAGAACCGTAGCGGAACTTGTGGACCTAAATGACCCGTATACCTGTTGTACATATACTCTCAGTCATACTCTTAACTGTAAAGAATAATATGAATCGGTATTAGAAATGTACTCTAAGTGAGAATACCTAGGGTTGAATACTCTTTTCTAGCTGAATGGGCCCATGAGGCCAAGTCTATATTGATTGAGAGGGGTCAAGGACCCATAGTGAGGTATCCGATATACACCGGATCGGGGTCAAGGACCCATAGTGAGGTATCTGTTATATACCGGATCAGGCTGCACAACGCAACAGTATATACATATATATGTATTGGATCAGACTGCACGCCGCAATATTATATATATATATATATATATGGATCGGACTGTACGCCGCAGTGTTATATATATGGAACGGATTGTACGCCGCAGTATTATAGCGCTTGGGCTGAAGGAGCCCCTCCGGAGTCTGCACACATCCAATTTACTATTATATTGGATCGGGCTGCACACCGCAGCATTATACCTATTATATTGGATCGGGCTGCACGCCGCAGTACTATATATATTATATTGGATCGGGCTGCACACCGCATCAGTATTAGTAATAATCGGGTTGCGCGCCACACCAGTATTGGATAACTGTTGGATAGTAATAGACTGATACTGGACTTTCCTCTTTAGAAATGTTCCTACCTGTACTGTTATTTATAGAACTATTTAGTATTCGTACAGATTTTCTTACCTTCATTTTTTATTTATTGCTATTACTCACTAAGTTGGAGTATTCACTCTAGTCCCTACACCTTGTGTGCAGATACAGTGATCCAGGATGGCAGTTGATATCGTGCTGCTGCTTCGGTTGATTGCGGAGTTATCGAGGTAGCTACCGGCATCCACAGAACCCGATATCTCCTTCCCGTTATCTCTTTTACTCCTGCTTAGACTTGGTTTGTATAGGATATTATTCAGTTGTTTAGAAGCTCACACTTGTGACACCAGATCTTGTTGGGCTGTTATTTCGACTATTTTACTTTCCGCACTCTTATCATTATTATGAAATCGGGAAATTTTACCTCAATCGGAATATTTGAAATAATAATTGGATTGGTTATCGGGTAATGGTCAGGCTTGTGTCAGGCGCCATCACGGCCGGGGTTTGGGTCGTGACAGTTAAAAGCCCTAAATTATAAGTCTTTACCAATTTTTTCGCTAGTCTACCTCTACCAAGAGCAATGATTTATCACTTTTTTTTTTTTGCAACAGAAAACTTCATTCTTCTCCGTATGTCTAATTCAATAGGCTTGTTCCTTACTCCATGTAAAAACTTTATTATTTTTGAACTCATTACTTTCCTCTCTTTTTATAATTCACTGTTAGTTTGTAAATATGTATGCAATTAGTTTTTTAAGTTCAGTGCTTCTCTTGATCTCTTTCAAAATATAATATGGGATTATATATATGTGTGTTTTTATATGTATTGATTGGATTTATATATTATTTTACTTATTTATTTAGAATTTATAATTTCATTAGATAATATAGGATTTCACTTTTATATATCTATCTATCTATCTCTCTCTCTCTCTCTCTCTCTCTCTCTCATATATATATATATATATATTAAATTTCAAAATTTATGCAATTTTACCTATTTAATAATATTTTTTATAATTATATTATTTTATAAATTATTAAAAATTAAATACCCATGGAGCTTACGCCCCACGCCTCGGCCCGCTGAGCCATATACAAAACGCTTCGCCTTACGCCCTCGCCTTTTAAATCACTGATTTTTATTGTACGACATTTGGGGACTGATCCTATTTGTTCCCTTATCTGATTCCCTATCTAGTTTCTCGAGTACATTTGGCCCGACCAGGAAGCATATCACAATAGGCACAAAGGAACTGACCGTATCAGATTTCTATCTGGTTCCTTAATAAAGTTTGGCAAATCATCAAAACCATAATAATATAACTTATCATTATATGAGAACAATTTCCAATATAAGCACAAGTTATATAGACAAATTATTTAAACAAAACCCAAGTGATAACCTATTATTGCAATACATATTTTATAATAATAACAACAATTATAAGGTAACATAATTGGGCAAAAATGAGAAGTTTAAAATTAAGCGTGTACAACCATGCCAACTGGTTTCTTCATAGGAACATCAATAGAATTTCCAAGACTTGTATTAGAGTTCAACCTGTCCCAGGACCAGGTGGCCGTGGTTTTCCAGGAGCTCTTGATTTTCTTGCTATTGTATCAGGAAACCCTTCTTCTTGTTCATTTTCTTGTTCACCTTATTGTCCTTGTGTATTTCTAGCTTGTTCATCTTCAATTACCACCCATTCTGGATTTGGTGGTTCAAGTACAACCACCCGTCCTTTGCCTTGTGCATTTTCTGGTTCATCTATTTTTAATATCGGTGTTTCGTCCCGTGAATCTGACAAAGTTATAGAACAATAAGAATTACGTCTCAGTTTTAAACAAGTTAGAATAAGCTATATAAATTCATACAAAATTACTTTATCACATCTTCTTCTTTTTTTTCTAAAATGATGTTATAATATGATTACAACCAAGAAAATTACTTATCTTCAGAAAATTTTCCACATGAAACTAGGTATTCAAACAGATGTTGAACCATGTTCTTTGTATATGTGATGAAGTATTAGCCATCTTTCCTTTCTTATAAGCTATTGTTTTCCACGGGTCAAAGCGAACTCTATATAGGAGATTAATTGTTGAAAGGTTCATTAATTACTTGTTATTAAAATAGAGCTTGAGAACCATGTGAGAAATAATTAATTTTGAGATGTGACTGGTAATTGTTGCTATTCTCATAATTGCATATCTTTGTCAACTTAGAGAGTTGACTATTGATTTTCTTAAAGTTGGACTAAGGATGGGGAATATTTAAGGTACCTACCTAATAATGTGAATTTAGATAATTGTTGTCTACGAAAGGGATGCAATTTAGGACAATTAATTCGATTCTACGTACCCGCACTGGTAGCTTATTGTTGATACAAATAAATATTCACAAATGTATAGAATATGGAGAAATTTGGGCATGTGGGTCTAAATTTTTTGATACATTAACACACATACCAAAGCAATAAAATTTACTTTGGACTTTAGCAATTGTTTAAGTATTCTTCAGTTTTTCATCCGTTTACGTGAATCATAGCTCTATGTCGAAGGCTCAATCGAGACTGGCCTTTGGCACTTAAGTTAAATTCAAGTCTTAATTACTACGTTAATTCGGTTTGATTGTATCGCTTTTATTTCAATGCAATTACTTCTCGTTTTTCTTATAATTATTTGTGCTAAATTAAAGCAAGTAACATTTAAACCACGTACAAATTTGATTGTTATATATTTTAAGGGGTAAACATACACTAATGAAGATGATTCCAGTTAGAATTGATTCCTCTCCTTAAGAAGATACTGCATACAATATTTATTTCTAAGGAAAAATAAACCGAAATTAACAATGAACTTGGTTGCTAATCTCATTAAAGTCACTTATACCTTGCGAGAATTCTTGATGATTATTGTTAATTTGTCGTTAAATGAAATTAACGACAAATTTTTCTGTTTACCTATAAAACTTTGTTTCTTAATATGACTATATATTCCTCCAAATTTGGGAGAGGTTTAAGAAAAGAAAAAAAGAAAAAAAAACTATATATGATAATACTAATGCAAATGCCATACATGGTACTGATAGTAGAAAATAAGAACATACATATAAACAGCCACCTAATAGTGATTGTCATCAACAAAAAAATAAAATAAAATAAAATAATTAGCCTTTGCATATTATTTTGATAATGGGACAGTCGGATGGTGGGTTAAGTTTTCAGTGATTTAGTTTCTTCATTTGTTTCTTTTTCCCTTTTTCGATTGGTTTGGCCCTTTAAATTTGCCTGATCTTGTGTCGTTTTCTTCCTTTTCTTTCCTTTTTTTCTTTCGTTTACCATGAATTAAGAAATACATAAGAACTATAAAATAAAACTCCCATCAACTGTAATGTAACAAACTATAATATATCAATCACAATCTAACAATAACAACAATAATAATAATATAGCAGCATTCATAATAATTATATAAGAACAATAATTAAACGCAAATGGGAAAGTAAAAATTAGGTGAATGCAACAATGACAATGAGTTTTTTCATACGAACGATCTTTAGAATTTCCAAGGCTTGTATTATATATCAACCAGTCTTAGGGTTAGGTGGCGGCGGTTTGCGCGGAGCTGTTGCTCTTTCTGGTATTGTATCATGGATCCCTTCTTCTTGTTCATTTTCTTGTCCTTGTGCATTTCCTTGTTCATTTATTATTGATATAGGTGGTGGTTCGAGTACCACCATCCGTCCTGGTTCATCTGTCGGTGGTGGTTCAAGTATCACCACCCGTCCTGATTCATCTATATGTGGTGGTTCAAGTACTTCACATATCGGTGGTGGTTCGAGTACCACTATCCGTCCTGGTTCGTCTATTGGTAGTGGTTCAAGTACTTCATCTATCCGTGGTGGTTCAAGTACCACCACACGTCCTGGTTCATCTATTATTGACATCGGTCCTTGGCTTTGTAGATCTGGCAAAATTGAAGAACAACAATAATTACATCTCAGTTTCCAACATATTAGGTCAGTTATATAAATTCTCATCGACAAAATTGAAGACATCTACCAAAATAGCACAGTTTGTACAATGAAAATAAAGAGAAGAGAGTGAATTTTTCTGAACAGGATACATTTGCAAATCTTTCTTACCTTTAGAACAGGTATTATTCTACGTATCTGCGATGAAGTTAGCCATCTTTTTTCTTATAAGCTATATAATATTTCCCACTGATCAAAATGAACTTTATAGGAGATTAATTGTTGAGAGGTTCATTAATTACTTGTTATTAAATAAAGCTTGAGAACCATGTGAGAAATTATTAATTTTGAGATGTGACAGCTAATTGTTATTATTCAAGTAATTGCATCTCTTTGTCAAATTAGAAAGTTGACTATTGATTTTCTTAAAGTTGGAGTTTTGATGGGGAATATTTAAGGTGCCTACCTAATCTATTCTTTTACCTTTTGTTAATTGTTACAATTCAATTGGATATAATTCATGTGAATTTAGATATTGTTGTCAACAAAAAGGATGCTATTTAGGACAATTAGTTCGATTTACATACCCACAGTAGTAGCTAGATGATTGTTGATACAAAGAAATATTCACAAATGTATAAAAATATGGAGAAATTAGACAACACAATAAGCATATGCATTTTATTTACAATTCGGAGCTATATTTTCAAAAAATTATCATTCATAACTATATTTGAATTTTGTAGCAAATTCATCTGAAAGTACTAAACAAGAAATCAGTTGTTTTGAGCTGAAATCGAGAGCAACAAGTTCTTGTAGTTCAATTGGTTAGACCACCCACTTAGTAAGCACAGTTCTTAAATTTGACTCTCAACAAGAGTATATATATTTTTATTAATTCCTGTATTTCGTCTTGATTGTATTTGTTTGAAAGATATTTAAAATACTTCACATATTCAGAATCAGTCTAGACGGCAGAGATTAGTAATGGAGCATGATCAGAACATGATATCGATATCTTTTCCATGTGTTTGTTGCTCATGAATTAGAAGTTGCTTGATGAGAAATTATGCACGTTATCATTATTAAGAGCTTGATGTTATTTTGTTCATACACTAGACAATGCTAAATCTCAAAATGAGTTGTAAAAATGATAAAATACAACACATATATGTAACCACACACTGCATGTAGTATACATAAGATATGATGAATACCATAGATCAAAATGCAATACTATAACGGTCCAGCCAGTTATTTTGAGAGTTGTAGCCCCGTTTTCCCATTTACTGCTCCTTTTGTGCTCTACAATATTTATATGACTTGTCAGGTTAGTTGGTTCGGGTTCGAAATTTTTTTAAGTGAATTGAGACACTTAGTCTCTTAAGTGAAAGCTTAGGTTGAAAAAATTGACTGGATGTTGACATATGTGTAAACGACCTCAAAATTAAATTTTGACGGTTCTGTTAGCTCTGGTAGGTGATTTTGGACTTGTAAGCATGTCCGGATTGTGATTTCGAGGTCCGTAGTAGAGTTTTGAAATGGCGAAAGTTGGAATTTTGAAAAGTTTGACTGGAAGTGAACTTTTTGATATCGGGAATGGATTGGATTTCAAAAAGTTGGAGTAGGTTCATGGGGTCATTGCAACTTGTGTGCAAAATTTGAGGTCAACCGGACCTTCTTTGATAGGTTTCGGTGTCATTTGCAAAATTTGGAAATTTCAAAGTTCATTACGCTTGAATCCGTGAGTAATTCATGTTTTGAATGTTGTTTGAGGTGATTTGAGCGTTCTACTAAGTTCGTATCGTATTTTGGGACTTGATGGTATATTAGGTTGAGGTTCCGGGGGACTCAGGTTGATTCTCGGTAGTTAGTGGATATAGAGTTCGATTTGAGGAAGTGCTGAAGTTTGGACTCAACTGGTGTAATCGCACCTGCGGAAGCCTTATCGCGGGTGCAAGCTCGTAGAAATGAGAAGGGGACCACAGAAGCGGTCAAGGAGGAAGCTGGCATCCTTTCTACACCTGCGTGACCGCAAATGCAGATATTGGGTTGCAGAAGTGCATGGGCGCTTGGTGAGGAAGCTTTGAAGAAGCGGAAGGCCCATCGTAAAAGAGTATCCGCAGAAGCGCACCGGGCGCCGCAGAAGCGCACCGGGCCTGCAGAAGCGTGAAGGGCCGCAGATGCAGTTAAGTGAACAACAAAAGCGGTTTTGCTGGGCAAAATTAAAAACATAGGGTTTCGCAATTTTCTTGATTCCTAGACATTTTGAGCTTGGTCTAAGGAAATTTTGGTGAAGGTTTACGAGGGTTCTTGAGGTAAGTCCCTTGTGCTCGTTTTTTATCAGTAATCTTTTTCCCCATTACTTTCTTCACCTCGATTATGTTTTTTTGAAGTAAAATTTAGGGTTTGAGGCTAGGGATTTGGAGAGTGGATTGGGGAATTTAGATGACAATTTGGTTTTGAATTCTGATAATAATTGTATGGTTGGACTCATAAGTGAATGGACTTTCGGTTTTTCTAAATTTTGTCGGATTTCGAGACGTGGGCCCAGGGACTGGGTTTGAGCCAATTTGGGATTTTGGATTATAAACTAGTATTTTTCTTGTGAAATAGATTCATTTAGCCTATATTGATTGTATTGTACTGCTTGTGGCTAGATTCAGGAAGTTTGGAGACCGATTTGAGAGGCAAAGGCATGTTGGAGTAGAGTTTTACCTGTATTGAGGTAAGTAACACTTTCAAACTTGGTTCTGAGGGCTCGAAACCTTGAATTATGTATACGTACTTTGTATTGAGGTGACGCACCTGCCAAGTGATGGGAGTGCGCGCCTGTACCGTAAAAATGTAACCTTGTCAATTCCGTGGCACTATATAGTGGTTCTATCTTGTCGATACTTGTGCTTTCATCATGTGATAAAGTAATTGAGCTATCGACCATTCTATATATCATGTTTAGGCTTATGCCAGTACTCTTGGGACCCATAGTGGTCATTTCTTTTTGCTGTCTTACTGGCTTCATTGGTATTTCCTACTCAGTATATTCATGCATTTCATATCATATCTTAGTCTTTGTTGTTATTTATTAATACATTATATCATTATTTTCAGGCTAGTTTTATGACATTGCGAGCCCGTTTGTGAGACTGGACAAATTGATGACTGGGGAGGCCGAGAGTCTGATTATGAGTGACAGTTATAGGATTGGGCTGTACGCCGCAATGATTATACTGATTTATGATAGCGCTTTGACTGAAAGAGCTCCTACGAAATCTGTACACGCCCTAGTGAGCTTGGTTAGTATTATTGAAGGATGGATCTTCCCTCGACATGGATCTTGTTCGAAGCCTTATATACCTAGAGATGGATCTTCTCCACGGGCTGGATTGGCCCTACTCGGTATTGGGTGACTGATGGTTAGTGATGTATGTATTCCGGGATGGATTTTTCCTTGGATGTTTGGGCCATATACAGTACCTAGTGATTGAGCATTTAAGAGTGTGTGCACATAAGGCTGTACACATGGTGCTTCACATATAGCATGTGCATTAACCTGTATAATTAGAAGAGTTATATTCTCCATATCATTTATATTTGATCTACTTTACTGTTTTGAGCTATCTATTGAACTTGGAAGCATACCAACACTTTTTGCGCTGTTATTCTAATATTGAATTATGCCTGTTGAGTTTGTCACTACCTTCCACTCCAAAGGTTGGATTTGTTGCTTATTGAGTTGGTTGTACTCATGCTACACCTTGCACCTCGTGTGCAGATCTAGGTACTTCCGGTTACGGCGACTGCTGATTGAGGAGACAAGATCTTGGAGACTATCGAGGTAGCTGCATGGCGTTCATAGGCCTTGACTCCCCATCATTATCTTTCTCTATATTTCAGTTCTTACTCCTTAGACATTGCAGTAGACTGTATTTTGGCATATATGTTCATGTACTCGGCGACATCCCAATTTTGGGATATATTGCATTGTGTTGCGAACTTAATTCTGTTTCAAAAGGTTTTTCTTAAATATTAATTGCTTTCGTCTATATTTTTAAAGCTTTTACTGTGTTAAGTGTTAGGATATATTATAAACCATGTGTATTGTTATAGTATTCTTTATGGAATAATTGTTTATTTATTTATTCAATTCAATAAAGTTTTATTTTCAATAGATTTTGTTTGTGTGTGTCACGATGCGCCGCACACCACTATCAGGCAAGCCAACCAAAATACTTAATTAAATTCTCTTTATAAATATTTTTGAAATCACTTATTTTATATGTTTAAACAATACAAGGTAAACTCCACTGAATAAATATTGAGACATTTAACAACTTTTACAATCTGGATAAATCCATAGATATCTCCAGAACCCGTTGTCACAAGTACATGAGCAATTTTTAAGAAATAATGTAATACAACAAGCATTCGGAATGCAAATTGGACAGAAAGTAAATACAATATGCTGAAAGAGACTATACTAGTTGCGGGTCGCCTCGAGAAATGCGGGTCGCCTAATCCCCGTATCATCCATGCCGCTACGCCCAATAGGCCTCTACAAGTATATGTGCATGTGCAACAAAATGCACAGCAAGTGTAGCATAAGTACGAAAACAATGTGCACTCAGTAAGTATCCCATCTAATCTCGAAAAAGTAGAGACGTGATGTCGACTTCGACACTTACTAATGGTCCAATAATGTTATATTAATAATAAACTAAATCATAAATTATTATAAACATGATTTTAATCCAATAGAATGAGAAAAGTAAACAATTCTTTCTTTTATAGGAAATTTTCATATTCCGTTTCGTCATTTTATAAATATTCTCAAGCTGGGAAGAGGAAATAACAACTTTAATAAGTTCAAGGCAAGCAATACAAGCATGCGAAAATCATGTCGAGGACGTACGACCCGATCCAACAATATTTAAAATGTGCACTGCCAGAGGGTTGAATGGCGTGAACCATAAATGCATCTATTATCCCACTCGTGAATCATACATGGGACGCGGTCAAATATAAACAAACACAACAATCAGTCATTCAAGAATTCATGAGGAAACAATTATCTGAAGAAAACCAAATTCTCTTTTTAACAATTTTAGAAAATGAAGTTTAATTTTGTAATTCATTTACCAATTCGATAGGGTTAGAGAAATTCAACTGTCAATAAGATTACAAATATTCCAAGTATAGCATGCTTTTGGGTCCTAGACTACCCGGACTTAAACATAATAGTAGCTATGCACGAACTCTCATAGCCCCCACCAATAGGGGCACAAATCCAGTTAATTTACTTATGGGGGCAATTCCCTCTTACAGGGTTAGAAAGGAAACTCACCTAGCTCCGAAGATCCTTAACCGACATTCCACGCCCTTCCGAAGACTCGAATCGATGCTAAATGCTCCAAAGCTAGCCAATAATTATGAAAATCCATTAACATATGCTTAATTACTCATTACAATCCAATTTATAATAATTCCTTACCCCGTTCGAAAAGTTGACAAAAACTTCCTCTGGCCCACATGTCCGAATTCTGAAAATTTTCGAAGATTAAGCTTACAGATAACCCCATGAACTCCAATAATTAATTTACTCTCAATTTCATACCCAAAATCGTGGTCAATTTGCAAGAATAAAAGTTTTCTAGGTTTTCCTCAAACTCCCAAATTTCTACCAATTCACATGCTAAAATCCATACATAATCGATATATTGAACTCAAGATAGGTGGGTTTAGCTTACCTTGTCATTGATGATGAAAAACCCCGCTTGAAGCTCTCCAAAATCGTCCACGCCAAAAACCAATTGGAGAAAAATGACAAACCCCCAATTTTAAAAGAACTCACTGCCTCCAGCACTTTCGCACCTGCGGTCACACGACCGTTTTTGCGGGTCCGCATTTACAGCCTCTCTACTAATCTTACAGTAACCCTCAAGACTGCCCTTTCCGCTACTGCATCTCAACACCCACAGGTGCGGTTCCGCTTCTGCAGCGAGATGATCGCATCTGTGGTCCTTACACATGTAGCCCAAAATCGCACATGCGGCTCTCCTGGCCGCTTCTGCGGCTCAGTACCTGCGGCCCTAGTCTCGCAGTTGTGGTTACACCAGCAACCAGCAACTTCAACTCTTCCTCCAAGCTCAAATTCGATATGTTAATCACCCGAAATCCATCTGAGGCCCTCGGAACCCTAACCAATCATAACAACCAGTCACAAAATATATTACGGACTTGCTCGAGGCCTCAAATCATATAAAACAACACTACAATCATGAATCGACCCTCCAACCCAATCTTTATGAACTTTAGAAATTCAAACTTCTACTTTTGATGGTTAAACCTGTCAATTTACTTCTGATTGACTTCAAATTTGCACAAAAGTCATATTTGACCTTACGGACTGACTCCCACTTTCGGAATCAGAATCCGCACCCCAATATAAAAAAGTCCACTTCCTGTCAAACTTCTCAAAAACCTTCAAATTTCTATCTTTAGCCAAACGACTCCAAAATGACCCACCGTCCTTTGAGTTAACTTCCGATCACACTCGCAGCTGCAGAATCACCATACAGAGCTACTCCTAGACTCATAATCTCAAACAGACATCGATAACACTAAAATGCACTTTCACCCAAACTTATGAAGTTTCTTCCAAAATGCTAACTTCCTCAATAGGTGCCAAAATGCTCCCAGGTCATCCAAAACCTGATCCGGACATACTCTCAAGTCTGAAATCATCATACGAACCTGTTGGAACCTTCGAATTGTTATTCCTAGGTCGTTTACTCAAAGTTCCGATCTTGGCTAATTCTTTCAACATAAGGCTTCTAAAATGAGAATTTTCTTTCCAAATCAACTTCGAACTTCTCGGGTTAAATTCCGACCACACGTGCAATTCATAATACCTGAAATGAAGTTAATCATGGCCTCAAACTATTGAACGATATGCTAGAGCTAAAAAAGACTGATCGGGTTACGGTGTGTATATTGTTTGTATAATGGATGATTTAATGTATAGAGTTTAGCTTATACACGGAAGATTACTTCATCGTTTATTATAAGTCATAAATTTTATGGTCATAATCTAATGGTAGAATTGAACAAACCACCAGAACAGTTAAAGCACAAGAATAAATGTAATTTATTTTGATTATGGGAATGGTTTAATTCCAACTTCTTGTGCTAGTAAATTTCTTATGTATTGAATGGATCAAATAGAGATAAGTATTTTATAATGACTACATAAAATAATTTCTCTAGTCCATTGAATGAGCTCATGCTCTTAATCTTGATACAAACTTCTTTGGTAATTAAGGAACTTTATTACCAAGTAAATATTTACCGCATATACAAGGAAAACTCTGTACTCTCTTTTGTTGGAAATGAAGACCCAACATAAGATTTCTTCACTATCCCCGAATCAACTACACCCTTCCTAGTTTATACTGGATACCAGTTCATAGTACTTAGATAGGCATCCAACTTTTTAACAATTTTGAGCATGTATATAAATCTCATGTACTATCATTTTCACTATACTCACTACAATGATTTTTTCCTTTTGAAATATACTATTATTCCTAGCCTGTCGAGCATAGTAAACAACTACAGTCAAAGTCATTCCAGCACTCTTTCGTGCTCCTTTCTCCATTGCCCATTGCACTTCTTCATGTCATTATTTCTTCTTTCTCATGATCCCTCACCAGTATAATATTTTCTGCCATATTTCCCATGCTACATCACACTCGAAGAATAAATGTTGTACTATTTCATTGCTCATTTGAAACATTTAGCATAATGTTTCATCAACTAACCCCCATCTTGCAAGTCTATCCTTAGTAGCTAATCTGTCTAATTGATAGCCTCAAGATGAAAATCCATTTAGCCATCCCCTTATTGTTGCATACAAGATGTGACGACCCAAAGTGTAATCACCTATTTTCCTATTTGTTATGTGCTTGTTAGGCCTTGAAAACCTCATTTTTAATTGCCTCAATTTGTGTGCGCAGTCCGGGTACGTAGCCAGAAAGGCTAAATGTGAAATTCTCTAATAAATGCAAAATTTTGGTATTAAAATGAATAAGTTTTACTTTGGTCACTATTTTGGGTAAACGGACCTGGACCCGTAATTTGATGGTCCTTGGGGGTCCGTAGAAAAATATGGGATTCGGGTGTATGCCCGGAATCGAATTTTGAGGTTCCAAGCCCGAGAAATAAATTCTTGAGTAAAATTGTCTTTCTTAAATTATTAAGGAAAGTTTAAATGAAAAATGATTAGAACGTGTTGGTATCGGGCACGTATTTTTGTTCTGGTACCCGACATGTCTTATATGTGATTTAAGATATTTCTGTAAAGTTTGGTTGAGATCAGACGTCGTTTGACGTGTTTCAGACTTAAAATAAAAATTTGATGATTTGTGAAAACTTGGAAGAAATTGTGAATTTTGGGATTTAATTTGATGTATATGATGTTATTTTGGCGATTTGATTTCGCGAGTAAGTCCGTAAGATTTTTTTGGGTTTTGTGCATATGTAGTTTGGAGCCCCGAGGGCTTGGGTGAGCATTGGATAGGCGTCGGAGTGCATTTTTTTAACTTGAGAAAAATTTGGCATCTCAGGTTTGCAATTTTCGCAATTGCGAAGCAGGCCTCGCAAATGCGAGCCTGGCATCACAATTGCAAGGAAGGGGACATTTCGCTAGGTTTGCATATGCGACGAAAAGGCTCACAAATTCGAGCCTGGCCTTTTTGCAAATACGAAGTTATAGTCGCAAATGCGATGACCCCCAAACTAGTAGTGTTCGTAAATTGAACAAGATCTTGCATTTCCCATAACTTGGTCAAGGTTCGCAATTGCGAACCCCAGTGTGCAAATGCGACATCTGCAGCCCAGCATATTTCATACTTGGTCGACGTTTAAGTCATTATTCACCACACTTTCAAAACACAACTCCTTGTGCAAATTTTCAAGAACAAGTTCATTCTAAATCACTTGTAAGTCGATTTTTCTCAATTCCTTCAATCATTAATATCATTTAACATGTTTTCCACTTAAAATCAATGATTTTCATAGGTGAAATTGGGGGTCTTGGGTAGAACCTAGGTTTTCTAAAAATTGGTTATTTGGACCTCAATTTGAGGTCCGATTTCAAAACCACTTACATATTTGAGTTTATTGGGAATGGGTAATTGGTTTTTGCCTCGAACCTTGGGTTTTGACTACATGGGCCCGGAGGCAATTTTTAAATTTTTGGGTAAAAATTAGGAAATTCATTTTTATGCATTCAAATTGATTCATTTAGTATTAATTAAGGTGATTGAGTAATTTATGGCTAGATTGGAGCGGATAGGAGGTGGAATCACGGGGTAAAGCTATAGCTGAGGCTTGAATTGAGTTCAAAGCATCGAGGTAAGTGTTTGGTTTAACACTAGATTGAGGGAATATAAGTTGAGTCTTAATTGCTATGTGGTAATTGATCGAGTATGACGTATAGGCATGGTTATGAGTATCTATACATTGGTGTCTAGAATGATCGTGAGTCCTTATTTTGCGAATAGTTGGATGTTGTTATGCCTTCCATGCTTAGTTGATGACTTCTATATGTTATAAAGAGCTTGTGAAAGAAATTGTGATATTTGAACATCGTGGAGCATTGAATTGAGTTGAAATGTAAACCATGAAGGTATATGAGATAAGTGAACCCTTGTAGCATTGGCTCAAGTGGTAATGTGAACTATGAGATGAAAATGAAAGGAAGAGAAAGAGGTAATGATTTATTCCCTTGCCGAGACGTTGTTGATTATTGATGTTGTGCCCTTGCTAGGTTTTCAATTGTTTGCTTGTATTCCCTTGCCAGGATTTCTATTATTGTTTTATTATTTCCCTTTCCCTTGTTTGTGATTATTGATTGGGCAAGGAAGAGTGTTAAAACGCGAAGGGTGATGTTGTGCATGGTTTGCTTCTTATAAGGAAAGAGTGTAAAGCACGAAGGGTGATGTCGTGCATTGTTTGTTTATTGTGAGAAAAAGAGAGTAAAGCACAAAAGGTGATGTCATGCCGCACGATGCGCCATTCCGTGCTGATTCTATTGATATTATGTGAGGTATGAGAATAAAATCACTAAGGGTGATGTCGTGCAAGATTGATACATTATTGCTTGGTGAGGATGAGAGTAAAATCACAAAGGGTGGTGTCGTGCACTTGATGATCTCTGTTTTCCGTTGTTGTATGAGTTGTGATTTTCCATTGTATCGGTTAGTTTATACTTGAAACTGTAATCTCCCCACAACATGTTCCCCCTCCCATATTACTTACTTGTTTTGTATTTCAATTATGTTGTATATATATAATTGCCCAGGTTTATCTGGTAGTCCAGTCTAGCCTTGTCACTACTTCGCTAGGGTAAGGCTAGACACTTACTAACACATAGGGTTGTTATGCTGATACTACACTCTGTGCTATTTCTCATAGATCCAGGTTTTGGATAGTAGCTATTGTAGTATTAGTATGGGAGCAGGCCTTCAGTCCAGCGAGACCCGAGGTAGTCTTGCAGGCACCTGCACGCTCGGTGTCTCCCTTATGTTCTCTTTAGTTTGTTATCTCATTGTGTCGAGACAAACGGTTTGTGTTTCTTTCATACGTTCTGTTTAGTATTCTTAGCATTTCATGAGTACGGCGACACCAGCCTTGGGTAGAGAATTTTGTTAAACATTCCGCATTTCTATTCAGTTTTATATAATGCTAAGACTTCCGCATATTATTGAATTTTGTTTCTTTTATATTCTAGCCGTTAATTGTTAAAATGTGTTAGATAATTAATGGAAAGTTAACTACACTTAGCTTGCCTAGCTCTCAATAGTAGGCGCCATCACGACTCCCGAGGGTGGGAAATCTGGGTCGTAAAGTTGGTATTAGAGCAATAGGTTGCATAGGTCTCACAACTCACGGACAAACTTGGTAGAGTCTGATGGATCGGTATAGAGACGTTTGTATTTATCCCCTAGACGCTACAGAGTTAGGAAAAGTTTCACATTTGTTCCTTCTTGTCGTGCGGTTTGGTTTCTCAATACTAATAAGATTTCTACTCTGTTGTTTCGTAGATGGCGAGAACACGCGCTTCCTCATACTTTGAATAGCAGTCCGAGCCCCAGGAAACTCCCACTATGGGCAAAGGACGAGGTGGTGCTAATGACCGAGGTAAGGGCAGAACTTAGCCCCCAGCGGCAGCACCATTGGCTGAGCCTCACTTTGACTTTGATGATGAGGTTTCGGCCCCAGCCGTAGCAGTTCTGGTGGGGCCAGCTCAGTTCCCGGGGGGGGGGGTTTATTGCTACCCCAGTTCTTCGAGATGCTTTGGTCTGATTGGTGGGCCTTATAAAGAGTGTTACCTGAGCGAGTTTGCTTCCTGTAGAACCAACCATCTCTCGGGATGGAGGAGGGGCCTAGACCCCTACTACTCGTACTTTAAAGTAGGTTGCAACACAGATTCAGACTCTAGTAGTTCAGTCTGTTGTAGGCAGTTCAGCCAGGGGTAGTTACTCAGGCCGGTAATGGAGCGGCTATGTTTGCAGATGCTTTGTGAAGGCTGGATAGGTTCACCAAGCTCTTCACTACTACTTATAGCGGTGCTTCTTCTAAGGACCCCCAGGATTTTATATATAGCTGCCATGAGTTTCTTCGGAACATGGAGTCCAGTAGAGTTGATTTTGCTGCATTTCGCCTATATGGATCCGCCAAGACTTGGTAGAGGGATTTTTGTTTAGGTAGACCAGCGGGATAAGCATCTTTGACTTGGGAGCAGTTTTCAGAGTTATTTCTGGAGAAGCTCCTCCCGATTACTCAAAGAGATTCTTATCAGAGGCAGCTTGAGCACCTCTAACAGGGTTCTATGATGGTCACTCAGTATGAGACTAGGTTCATTGATCTAGCTCTCCGTGGTCTTGTCATACTTTCCACCGAGAGAGAGACGGTAAGGAGATTTATTGATGGTTTGATTCAGCCAATTCATCTCTAGATGGCTAGGGAGACTGGTAGTGAGATCAGCTTTCATGAGGTGCCAATGTGGCCATAGGGGAGACAAGAGAGCCCGTCATTCTGGCAGATTTAGTGGTACCTCGTCTGAAAGTAGAGATTCATATTGTAGAGGTGATCCTCCTAGGCCTTTTCAGTCGGCCCTTCAGGTTTCTCATGGTACATCACGTGGTTGTGGTTCTTAGGCACACTATTCTGATCAGTAGTCATTCAGTGCACTGCCATCTCCTATCAGTGCACTGTCACTTTAGAGTTTCCGTGGAGGTCATTCATATCGACAGAGACATCAGACTCAGCAGCCAAGGGCTTGTTACACTTGTGGTGACATGGGTCATATTGCCAAATTTTGCGCTCGAGCACCGAGCAGTTCTCAGCACCGGGGTTCTCGTGCCATAGTTCAGGTACCATGTTCTCCACAGCTAGCCCAGCGAGCTAGAGGCGAGGGTAGAGTTACTAGAGGTGGAGGTAGAGGTCATAGAGGTGGAGCTTAGACTGCTAAGGGTAGAGGCCATCTAGCAGCAGATTTACCTAGGGATATGGTTCAGGGTTGTGGGGCCCAGCCCCGTTGTTATTCTCTTATGTCCAGGTCCGAGGCTAATGTTTCAGATGCAGTCATCACAAGTACGGTTCTAGTTCGTGATCGAGATGCTTTGGTACTATATGATCTAGGGTCTACGTATTCATATGTTTCATCTATATTCACACCATTCTTGGTCATGCCTAGTGATGCTTTGGGTATTCCTGTACATGTGTCTACACCAGTGGGTGACTCTATCATGGTCGACTGAGTTCATCATTCATGTGTTATAGTGATTAGGCCTTAAGATCCGTGTAGACTTGTTGCTCTCAGATATGGTTGACTTTGTTATCATATTGGGTATGGATTGAGTATCATGCTATCTTCGACTGCCATGCCAAGATTGTGACCTTAGCTTTATAGGATATGCCTTGTTTAGAGAGGAAAGGCACCCCAGGTTATTCTACCCGCAACATCATTTCATATGTGAAGGCTCGACGCATGGTCGTGAAGGGGTTTCTGGCCTATTTGGCCTATGTTCGTGATTCTAGTGCTGAGGTTTCTCCTATAGATTCTGTGCTTATTGTCTAGGAGTTTCCAGATGTTTTCCCTTCAGACCTACCGGGTATGCTACCCGACAGAGACATTGATTTCTATATTGATTTGGCTGCGGGCACCCAACCCATTTCTATTCTGCCATATCTTATGGCCCACCGAACCTGAAGTAGTTAAAGGACCAGTTGCAGGATTTGCTAGAGAAGGGTTTCATTAGACCCAGTGTTTCACCTTGTGGCGCGCCAGTGTTATTTGTCAAGAAGTAGGACGGATCGATGAGAATGTACGTAGATTACCGATAATTGAACAAAGCAACTATTAAGAATAAGTATCCACTACTGAGGATTGATAATTTGTTTGACCAACTTCAGGGGGGCTAGGGTATTCTCCAAGATTGACTTGCGATCTGACTACCATTCGTTGAGGATTAGGGCATCCGATGTCCCTAAGACAGCTTTTCGCACTCGGTTTGGGCATTAAGAGTTTTTGGTTATGTCATTCGGGTTTATCAATGCCCCAACAGCATTTATAGAGTTGATGAACCGAGCGTTCAGGCCATATTTTGACATGTTCGTGATGGTCTTTATTGATGATATGTTGGTGTACTCCGCAACCGGGAGGAGCACGAGTAGCACTTCAGAGTGGTTCTTCAGAATCTAAGGGATAGTCAGCTATATGCTATATTCTTGAAGTGTGAATTCTGGTTGGGTTTAGTTGCATTTCTGGGTCATGTTGTATTAGTTGAGGGTATTTAGGTGGATCCAAAGAAGATACAGGCAGTTAAGGACTAGCCTAGACCAGCATCAGCTACAGAGAATCGAAGTTTCTTGGGTTTGGCAGGCTACTACAGACAGTTCGTGGAAGGATTTTCATCTATTGCAGCCCCGATAACCAGATTGACCCAGAAGGGTGCCCAGTTCAGATGGTCGGATGAGTGTGAGGTGAGCTTTGAGAATCTCAAGACAGTTCTGATAACGACATCGGTGTTGGTTTTGCCTACAGGTTCAGGAACCTATATAGTTTATTGTGATGCTTCCCTTATTTGGGCTTGCTGCAGTGTTGATGCAGGATGGCAAGTTCATTGCCTATGCTTCGAGGCAGTTGAAAATTCATTAGAAGAACTATCTAGTGCATGATTTAGAGTTGGCAGCTATTGATACGCCTTGAAGATTCAGAGGCACTTTTTGTATGGCGTGGCATGTAAGGTGTTCATTGATCATAAGAGCCTTCAATACTTGTTCAATCAAAATGAGTTAAATTTGAGGCAGATGAGGTGGTTGGAGTTGTTGAAAGATTATGATGTCACTATTCTTTATCATTTAGGAAAGGATAACGTATTGGCCGATGCTTTGAGTAGTAAGTCATCCAGCATAGGCACTCTTGCTTATATTTTGGTCAGTCACAGGCAGCTTGCTTTGGATGTTCAGGATCTAGCCAATTAGTTCGTAAGACTAGATGCTTCTGAGCCCAGTCATGTGTTAGCTTTCATGGTAGCTCATTCTTTATTATTGGAGCGTATTTCTGACAGATAATTTGATGATCCCCATTTGTGTGTCCTTAGAGACACGGTGTAGTGAGGAGGTGCCGTATAGGTTACCTTAGATGCGGATGGAGTTTTCAGATAGTAGGGGCGAGTTTGTGTGCTCAATGTGGATGAGATTTGAGAGTTGATTTTGGAGGATGCCCATAGCTCCAGGTACTCTATTCACCCGGGCGCTGTGATGATGTATCAGGATTTGCAGCAACATAATTGGTGGCATAAAATTGAGAAGGATATCGTAGCATATGTGGCTCATTGTTTGAATTGTTAGCCGGTTAAGTACGAGCATCAGAGGCCTGGTTTACTATGGATTACTATGGATTTTGTTACTGGACTTTCGCTGACTCGGAAGAAGTTTGATGTGATTTGGGTTATTGTTTATAGGCTAACCAAGTCAGCACATTTCATTTTTGTTGCAGTCTCGTATTCTTCTGAGAGATTAGCTGAGATTCCTATCCGGGAGATTGTTCGTCTTCATCGGGGATCTATCATTTCAGACTGAGCTACGCAGTTTACCTCGCATAATTAGAGAGCAGTTCAGCAAGAGTTGGGCATGCGGGTTAAGTTGAGAACAACATTTCATCCCTAGACGGATGATCAGTCCTAGAGGAGTATTCAGATTTTGGAGGATATGCTTTGAGCTTGTATTATTGACTTTTGAGGTTCGTGGGATAAGTTATTGCCTTTAGCAAAGTTTTCCTACAACAAAAGCTACCAATAGAGCATCTAAATGGCTCATTATGAGGATTTATATGGTAGGCGGTGTCGGTCTTTGATTGGATGGTTTGAGTAGGGAAAGGCTCGGTTGATAGGTATGAATTTGGTTTAGGAGGCCTTGGACAAGGTCAAGATCATTCAGGATAGGCTTTGTTCAGCTCAGTCTAGGAAAAATAGCTATGATCGTAAGGTTCGAGATGTAGCTTTCATGGTTGGTGAGCGGGTACTACTCCAAGTGTCGCCTATGAAAGGCATGATGCGGTTTGGGAAGAAGGGAAAGCTTAGCCCTAGGTTCATTGGTCTGCTTGAGATTCTCAATCGAGTGGGAGAGGTGGGGATTGTTGAGACCAATGGGGTCAATTTTGCTACATTTCGCTTGTCTGTACTGCCAAGACTCGATAGAGGGATTATTGCATAGCTAGACTAGCCGGATCGCCAGCCTTGACTTGGAAGCAATTTTCAGTTTCGTTTCTGAAGAAGTTTCTCCCCATTGCCCAACGAGAGGCCTATCGGAGGCAGTTCGAGCATCTTCATCAGGGATCTATGACTGTCATCCGGTACGAGACCAGATTCATAGAATTTGGCTCGCCATGCCCTTATTATACTTCCCACTGAGAGGGAGAGAGTGAGATGGTTTATTGATGGACTCATTAATCCGATTTGTCAATAGATGTCTACGGATACTGGGAGAGAGATATCCTTCCAGGAGGTGTGACGACCCAAAGGGTCATCACCATATTTCTCCCTTTTTCCGCACTTTCGAGGCCTTAGAAACCTCACTTTTAGTTGTCTCAATTTGTGTGCATAGTCCAGACGCAAAGCCAAATAAATTTTATGTTAAAATATGTGAATTCAGTAAAAAAATTGAAGAATTTTGATATTAATATTGATATAGTTGACTTTGGTCAATATTTTGGGTAAACACACCTGGACCTGTGATGCGACTGTCTTGGAAGGTCCGTAAAAAAATATGGGACTTAGACCTGGGCTCGGAGTCGAAATCCGAGGTCCAGAACCCGAGTAAAAGAATCTGTTAAATTATTTTCTAAAATTATTAAGGAAAATGGAAATGAAAATGAGTTATAAAATATTAGTGTCGGGCTCGTATTTTAGTTCTGATGCTCGATACAGGTTTTAAATATGTGTTAAGTTCTTTCTATGAAATATGGTCAAAATCGGATGTCGTTTGACGTGTTTCGTACCTAAATTCTAAAGTTAGAGGTTGATGAACTTTGAAATGAAAATCATGAGTTTTGGGGTTTGATTCTTTGATTTTAATGCAATTTGATCGGTCGACTAAGTTCGTAGGATATATTTGAGTTAGTGTGTGTGTTTGGTTGGGAGCCCGGAGTGCTCGGGAGTGATTCAGAGGTGATTTGGGGTGGTTTTGCACTTAAAAACTTATCTAATTTTCTGTAATTTTTGCCCAGGGAATTCCTTCTTTGCATTCACGGCCTTAGGCATCGCGTTCGCGTACCTTCCTTGAGTTCCTTCCCCACGCTCGTGATTGAGTCCATGCGTTCGCGAAACTTCAGGCTGCCTCTTCATTGCATTCGCATGATGCCAAACGCGTTCGCGTAGACCAATTTTTGGGCACCCTATATTTTCCTCTTCACGTTTACATGCTTTGTCCATTAACACGATGTTTGCCAACTTTTGTTCATCGTGAACGTGACCCTGCTGTCGCGAACGCGTAGGGTAATTTCACCCAATGATTTTAAGTCATAAAAACAGAACCCATTTCAGCATTTTTCCATTATTTCACACTAACTCATCCCTCAAATCACTCCATAGACGATTTTCAAGCTTCTCTTTCTCCATATCTCTTTGGGTAAGTATTCTTAACTTCATCATCTCCTAATTTCTTAATCTAATCACTAAGTTCCTAGCCCTAAATCATGAATTGAAGGTAGAAAATGTAGGTTTTGGGTAGAACTAGGGCTTTGAAGATTTTGGGCGATTCAACCTCAATTTGGGGTCGAATCTTGAAACAAATTACATATTTGAACTCGTGGGATTATGGGTGATTGGGTTTTAGTTCGAGTTTTGTGTTTTGACTATGTGGGTACGGTGTCGGATTTTGCTATTTTTGGAAGAATCATAGAAAACTCATTTCTAGGCTATGGATTATGTTGTTGATCCCTAAATGATATCATTGAATTAATTATGCCTAGATATCATTGTTTCGGAGTCGGATTTTAGAGGAAAAGCGATATTGGAGAGTTATTGCTATCTTTGGGATCGAGGTAAGTATTTGATCTAACTTTGGCTGGAGGGAATAGGATTATAGTTTTATAAATTTCTACTTGCTAAATGATCGAGTGCAGTGTATACGCATGGAGATGAGTATCTATATACCGGTGTCTACCATGACCGTGGGTCTTTGTTTGTACTTGCTTTTGGTGTATTTTGGGACTCTTCCAAGCTAATTAATGGTTTCTACATAATGTGAAGAGTTTGAGGATAAAATATGAAATGTTAATACTTTGGAGTGTTGGCTCGAACGATAAAAAGACTATTGAGTAAGAAATGAAAGTATTAGAAAGAGATGTGATTAGTCCCTTGCCGGGATGGTTTGAGTATATAGAATATCTCCCTTGCCGGGATGTGAAAGTTGTTGTTATTGCTCCCTTGCCGGGATTTAGTTGTTTACTTGTGTTTTCCCTTGCCGGGACATTTCTTATTATTTTTTATTTCTCTCGCCCATTTGGGTGTGATTGCTGTTTGGATGAGGAAGAGTGATAATGCACGGAGAATTATTCTGTGCCAGTTTTGTTATATTTGCGCGAAGGTTCATTTTGTTCCATGTTTGACTATTTACGCACGAAGGGACATTCCATGCTCTGATTTGACTATATTTGCAAGAGGGCTCATTCTGTGCTATGAAATGAGAGTTATGTGAGGGAAAGCACGAAGGGTGATGCCTTGCATTTTATTCGATTGCTTTGGGTGAGGATGAGAGTAAAAGCACGAAGGTTGATGTCGTGCAACTGTTCAATTTCTTGTTCTTTGGTAGTTATTATTGTGCCCTATTTCTTGATTACGTTGAAGACTTTTATATTCAAATTGTACTCCCCCATAGCATGTTTCCCTCCCTTTTAAACTGTTTAGTTTTGGTATACTTTCCTTTTATTGCACACACACACACATACATATATATATATATATATATATATATATATATATATATATATAGAACTATACATGTTGATTTGGTAGTAATGTCTAGCCTCGTCACTACTTCGCTGGGGTTAGGCCAGGCACTTACTAGCACATAGGGTGGTTGTACTGATACTACACTCTGTGCATCTTTTTGTACAAATCCAGGAGCAGCTTTTGCACAGCAGCAGTAGAATTTTTCCCGAGAGCTGTCTTTAGTCCAGGGACTCACGAGGTAGCCTAGCTGGCGTTCGGCGGAAGTCCCTTCTATTTTTAGTTTTTTTCTTCGTTTCGAAACAAACAGTATGTAATATCATTTCAGACTTGTTTTTAGTACTCTATAGCAGTCCGTGAGATAGCGACACCAAATTTTAGGTAGAGATATGTTTAAACTTGCACATGTTGATTTTATTTTGTTTAAACTTAAAGTCTTCCGCTCTTATTTAATTATTTTTCATATATTCAAATTGTTGAGATGTATCAAAGAATATTTAAAGATTGGCTGGCCTAGATCCATTAGTAGGAGCCATCACTACTCCCGATGGTCCGGGTCGTGACGAGTTGGTATCAGAGCTCTAGGTTGCATAGGTCTCGCTACTCACGGGAAAACACGGTAGAGTCTAAGGGATCAGTATGATGACTTCTGTATTTATCCCCCAGAGGCTACATAGTTAGGAAAATTTTCACATTTGTTCTTTCTTGTCGTGCGATTCTATTTCTCAATTGTTGATTGTCTTTCTACTCTGTTCTTTCGCAGATGGCGAGAACACATGCTTCTTCTTCTACCGTGCAGTAGCCTAAGCCCCAGTAGCAGCTCCTGCGCCGGGCAGAGGCCGTGCCAGAGGTCGAGGTAGGGGTAGTAGATCTAAGCCCCGGGCAGCAGTTCCAGAGGTGGAGCCTCAAATTGACTATGATTAGGAGGTTCCAGCCCCAGCAGCTCTAGTGGGCCCAGCTCAGGTCCCTGGAGGGTCATGTTCACCCCAGATCTTCAGGATGCTCTAGTTAGATTGGCAGGCTTTATGGATAGTGTCACTAAAATGGGTTTGCTACCAGTAGCACCAGCCACTTCTCAGGCCGGAGGAGGGTTTAAGACTCTTACTACACATACTCCGGAGCAGGTAGCTCCCGGGACTCATGTCCTAGTGGTTCAGCCAACAGTGGCAGCTCAGACAGGTATTACAGCTCAGGTCGTCGATGGAGCGGCTATGTCTTCAGATGCTTTGTGGAGACTTGACCGATTCTCCAAGCTCTTCACCACCAATTTTAGTGGTGCTTCATCAGAGGATCCACAAGATTTTCTATTCAGCTGTCATTAGATTCTCAGGACCATGGGTATAGTAGATGTGAGCACGTGATTTTTGCCTTACTCGAGAAGTACTCCCAGAAAATTCAAAAAAAAAATAGTTTCGTGTTGGGCATGCTTTGTGTGATTTTGTGTTATTTTTATCTTTTGTGTGCACGTTTATTTATTTAAATTAAAAATACAAAAAAATATATGCTAGGCTTTGCATTTTCAGTGTTTGATATCGAAGTCATGTGATTTACATTTTTGGGTGATATGTAATCGTGTGCGTTAATTGTAGTAAAAACAGCGGTGTTATAGGTTGGTATATATACATATGTGTGTATATACATATATATGTATGTATATATACATATATATATATATATACATACACATATGTACATAATACATCATGAAGATCCGAGTTGGGCCAATTTTAGTCTAAAAGTCAGGCCCAAGTGAATTGTTTCTGATCTGGCCCAAGTATCCGTCCAGTTTCAGCCGGTAACGTTTGATCCGGACCGTTGGATTTTATTATCCAACGGCCCAGATTAATCCGTTAATTCCAAAATTCATCCAGCCTAGGACTTAACCAAACGGCACCGTTTGGTTTAAGTGAGAGGATCCTGATCGTTGATCAAGTTTGATCCAACGATCAGGATTTAACTACTCAAAACATATATAAACTCCTTTCCATACCCCGCCCCCCAAGCCAGGACCCCCCCTCTCCCTTCTTCTCCCTCGGGAGCTCTCAAAGCCCGGCGTAACGCCGCCTTGCGCCGCCTGCCGGAAATCGCCTCACGGCGGTTCCGGTAGGCCAATCAAACCCAAACCAACGCCAAAACCTTCCCCTCACCTCCCCCATCACGATCCCAGCTTCCATTAACCTCGAATCATGCCGGAGCTCCTCGAATCTTCATTTGAAGATTCGAGTCAAACTCGAACCTATGCCAAATTACCCCAAATTCACACCACAGTCTCCCCACACCTCCCTCGTACCCCCGCCGGCATTGGTTTGCTTCGAATCTAACCAGAAATACAAAAGCCCCAAATCCCACCCGCAAGAACCCTAAAATTGAAAATGACGAATTAGGCCAAATTAACTGGAATTTCGGGGTCTAATGGACTTTATTCGATGTGTTCTCGTATGAGAACACTTCGATTAAGGTCTATTCGACCTCAAAGCAGACGAGCCAAGTTCGAATCTGGGTCATTTTTTGATTTCTGAGGTATTCGTTTCCCTTCTTCCATTCCATATACTTAATTCTTATATCTTTGCATGTTTTACTCAGTTTGTTTATTTTTGCGAAGTTTTCGGAATTTTCTGTCCATCTCAACAGACCTTTTTATTTGGTCGGTTCATGTTATTGTTGTTGATTCAATTCGTTATTATGGTTATGATTACATTCTGTGTTTAATTTAGTTAAGGTCGTCGAATAGTGAATTCGATTTATTGGTCCCTGAATTTGCCCTGTATGCGATTCATTAGAGTGGGGGTTGGTTACTGTTTGATTCAGAATAAAGGGATAATTGGTTGTAGTCAATAGGATAATTGTTTAATCACACACCCATACAAAGGGTTAGTGGAACTGAGCACAGCAGGGCATCCCACTGAGGCTCACTGCCACCAGCATTGTTTAATGCTGAGTCCATGCTTTGGACAGCAGGTAGTGGGGAATGCAGGGATTTTGATGGGTCTGGCAGAGTTGGGAGTGGGCAGGGTGATGGTAACCTTAGGGGCAGGTGTTCTGGAGGGACTTTTAGCTATAAATATAGCATCAAACTGCACCTATAAGGGGGAGACATTGACAGATATCAGAGAGCACTTGGATACATACAGACCTTAGAGAGTGTGATAATCAAAAATACCTGGAGAGAACATAGACATACAGTAGAGATTTTCAGAGTACCTGGAGAGAAAGTAGGAGCAGGGGTTCATTTCCTTATACACACAAAAGATACAGAAAAGAAAACTACTGTTCCATTGGCCTGGGTCACTGTTTCGATTGTATTGCTTCAGTGATTGAGTGTTTGGCCAGTGTTGTGGTGGTGTTTGTATCTGTGTGGTTGCTGGCTGGTGTGTAGTTGTTGCTGCCTGGGTTGTTGTTGTTGCAGACATTGTTGTTGTTGTCGTGTCTTCATTGCTGGCTGGTGTGTTTGTTTGTTGCTGCCTGGTTTGATTTGGTGTTGTTTGTTCCATTGTTGGTGGCTTGGTTGGTCTGTGGTGTTGCTGGTCCAGTCTGTTGCCACTGGTTGTTTGTTGCTGCCTGGTTTGGGTGTTGTTGTTGTTACACTGTTGTGTTGCTGGCTGGTCTGTGTGTTGCTGCCTGGGTCGTTTGGTTGCTGTCAATCCAGTTTATTATTGGTCTACTGTTCTTAGCTGGTCTCTTGTGGTGACTGTGGTGGTCATTTGCTGTTGGTTCAGTTTGAGGGCTGTGGTAATTCCAGTGTTTGGGGCTGCTGTTAGTCATTGTTGTTGTTGCTGTGTAGTGTTTTTGTTAGCTGATTCATTGGACATTATTTGTTTGCTGTTGGTCTCAAGTTAACCACTGGTTCATTAATTGTGGTTGCTGTTAGTTTGTTTGATTGCTGCCACTGTTTGTTGTTGTTGGTTGGTATATTGAGTGGCTATTGGTTCACTGGTTGTTACTAGTTTACTGTTGCTGTTACTGTTTCTTGTTGCTGTTGCTGCATTGCCATTGCTCACTCTTCCTTGTTATTCCGCATTCCAGGTACACATCTCTGTTATTGTAATTCCTTGGTTCAAAAAGAATGAAGCCTGAAGTTCATGTTTGAAGTCTGTTGAATCATGTAGTCGTCCAAAGTCTATGCTTGATTACGTTCTGTTACTGTCTAATTAAATCTGTATTGCTAGTTTTGTTATGGAAAAGCGTAGTTAGGCCAAAGATATATTGTCGTTAGATAAGCATGTAAACCTGAATTAGTCTTCGTATCTCTATTCAATCTTCCCTACTCATGTGTGTAATCTCCAAACCTGTTAAATGACAGACCTTATGTTACAAGCAAGATTAGATAGGGAGTTGTTACTCAACGGAATGACATAATTAGATTAAAAAAAGTCGGGGGTGCATTTCATGTGACCCGACCCCAATTTCGGGCAAGAGTAAATAAAGCATGACATGAACCACAGGCGCATTTCATGCGATGTGGTTCGTAGCAAGTTTTAAGTAATTTGGAATCAACTCTTAAGTAAGATACAGTGAGATGCAGTTCGCTTTAGATTTGAATCAAAGGTACGCCTCGCCCAATAGTTACACTGATCACATAGCCGTCATAAATGTACATATAAATACTTAGGTTTCGAGATGCGTCGTTTCTTAACGAATATCACGCTTTTCTCAACAGTGTAAATAAGTAGTCGATCCGGGCACACATTTTAGTTTACCTTTTTAAATACGGGTGTGCATTTCATGCGACCCAAATCCAAACCCCGAAATGTTGAATAAGAATACGTTGAGGATCCGGGTGCATTTCATGTAACGTGATTCGAAAGCATATTTTTAAGCAACTTTCTCTTTCGTAAATCACAACCAATAATAAAAGCGGTAAAAGGGGTATTAACTTGCACGAAGTACATAATTGTAAAAAGCAGGATAGATAAGCCAAACACGACAGTTGAGCGACCGTGCTAGAACCACGGAATTCGGGAATGCCTAATACCTTCTCCCGGGTTAATAGAATTCCTTATCCGGATTTCCGGTTCGCGGACTGTTAAATAGAGTCATTCTTTTCCTCGATTCGGGATTTAACCGGTGACTTGGGACACCATAAATCTCCCAAGTGGCGACTCTGAAATAATTAAAATAAATCCCATCTCGATTGTCCTTTAATTGGAAAAACTTTTTGCATCCTTGCGGGTGCGTAAAAAAGAGGTGTGACAGCTCTGGCGACTCTGTTGGGGACTTCTTTAGAATTCGAGCTCGGAATAACTGTTGTGTTTGGCATATTTTATTATCTGATTTTTTTACATGTTGGCATCAATGTGCAAAATGTTGTTTTTACTGCTTTGATATTGTGTGAACTGTACATATAAATTGTGCCGGAACCAATCTCCTTTCTGAGTCTTCTAAATCATGAAGAAGGGTGCACTTCGTGTGACTTCTTTTCTGTATAGTGTCTAATTCCCATTTTAGAACGAGGTTTGGATAAGTTGCAAAACCGGTGAAGCTTCTGTATTCCCGGGTTGCTGCCTCCTCCTCGGCTCGAGCTGTCCGCTCGGGTAAGCCAAGTCTAGAACAGATAAACCCAGGTTTTTAAACCTAGAATAACAAAGCTTCATGCCGGATCCCTAGTAGGAAACGTTTATTTGCATCATGTCGCATTTGGCTTAGGGGACTCAACACGGGGGTTGGGTCCGTCTAGGACAGGTGACCTGAAATGAACAGACTATCCTGCTGCATCCTGTTTGTCTTGCGCATTTATCTGTTATAGACTTGCATGCTGACCAGCTTTAAAGATAGAAATAGCTTACTTGTCTTCCTTTAGTAAAATGAATAAATAAATAATGTCGTTTGTTTCGTCAAAACCGAACTACGTGGGTTTGATTCTCATTGGATGTGAGATACGTAGGCAACCTCCATCGGGTCCAACTTCACCTTTTGAAAAATGGCCGAAAAATCAAAACTAACTTTTGTACTAAATAAGTCGGTGACGCTGTTTTTAAAAATAGCCGAATGTTCCCGAAAGGGACGCCGGAAGGCTAATTTCGTATAAACGGCCACCTTTGGGTCAATTTTGATTTCGATCGATTTACCCCACGGCCTTAAAAGCCTTCGTCCCCGAGACGTTGAAAGGCCGTGATTGAAAACTTATTTTTTATTTTTAGCAAAACAAAGTTGTTTTCTTATTTAAATCACCTTAATAAATGTGCAGGATGAGCACGAATCGGAATAAATCATTTTCAATCTTTAGTGAGGTCCCTCAGCAGCTCCGTATATGGTGGAACGATTTGGAAGACAGTAGCAAAAAGGTTGTAGGGAGAATTTTGGGAGGTTTGGTTGATCTGTTGAATATCGAGCCAAGGGAGGACATCATCAAGGCACTGGTATCTTTCTGGGATCCGACCCGCAATGTGTTCCGTTTTGTTGACTTTGAATTGACGCCCACATTAGAGGAAATTGCGGGCTATGCAGGACTAAATGGGAAATTAAGAGGACAATACCTGCTCTCACCAAGGCCGGTATCTCCACATGGGTTTCTGGATTTACTGAGCATTAGTCGGAAGGTGAAAAATGATGATCTGTTGAAAGGGTATTGCGATCTTCAATTCTTATATCAACGGTACGGCACTCCTCGGGGTTTTGAAGAATCAAACCTTGGACTGACTCACGCAGGGAATAGAACCAAGTGGGAGGCCAGACGAATTCTAGCATTCCTAACGACATTCTTGGGGGTTGTGATTTGTCCGCGTGAAGATAAGAAGATAGAGATAAGTCTGGTAGGAATAGCCGATGTTGCAATCAAAAAGACTACCAGCACTGTGGTCCCTTTGGTTTTGTCCGAAATCTATCGAGCCTTGACCGTATGCCGAGAAGGGGGCAATTTCTTCCAAGGTTGCAATCTGTTACTTCAACTATGGATGCAAGAACACCTCCACCACCGAACACAATACATGAACCATGGGTTGACCGGGAAAAACTGTATCAGGGGTTTCGAAGAACGGATGATGGGTGCTGTATTCCCTGAAGGCGTCGAGGCATGGCTTGCACGACTGAGCTCAATAGAAGCCGATCGGATTGAATGGGCATTCGGGTGGTTACCCGATACTGAAGTAATATATATGGCAGCCGAGGAGTGTTATATCCTTCCGATGGGGATCCGCAGTGTCCAACCATATGTCCCTCACCGTGTATTACGTCAGCTAGGAAGGTTTCAGGTTATTCCTACCGATCAAGACCTGAGGAAGTACGCCATTGAATTGAGCCCGGGAGTTGCATTCCCCGAAGAGAAGATTAGAAGGCTGTGGCACGAGTGTCGGTTCCTTGAGCCTAAAACCATGGTCCGGGAATTAGCCAAGGGAGAGGTGGATCCAAAGTACAACGTGTGGTTCGGGAAAAGATTTCAGATCCGTCGAAAATGTTCTAAAAGAGCCCATGTCCAACAATTCACGGAAGATTCACGGGAACAATGGGGTTGGTTAGCAAGGGAGGAAGGGTACAGGACGAAGATTGGCAGGATAGAACAGCAGGTCCGGGACCTCCAATTCGAGAAGAACATGCAAGCTGCCACCGACGAAGGAGACAAAAGAAGTTGGCACAAGAAAATGACTTCTTGAGAGCTCAAATCCAGCAAATGAAAAGAGATGCTTGACAGACAGTCGAGGAGTCGGGCCGACGAAAAATTGATAAGGGGTTTGAGGAGCCAAGTCACCGACGTCCAAAGAGAATTGGACGAGTCAAAAGCCCAAATAACGAGGATCCGTGCTAGCTGGAAAAAGGAGGCACATCAACATGCACTTCACCTAAAGCGGGTGGAAGAAGATTACACCGATATCATCACTAACCCGAGGGAAGCAAATGTTGTCCTTAGGGAGCGGGTTTTCAAGCAAGCCCAAGATGCCAGAGCAGACCTCGACCGCCGCCACAATTTGATGGCCCGACTGCAAGGACAAGTGGATAGGCTCCTAGATCAAGTCACCAACAATGCTCGAAGATTGGGGGCGAAAAACCAGCAAATAGAGCGGCTACTCGGAGAAAGGGACATGATCAAGGATAGAATTGGAGAAATCGGGCACTACGTCACCATGAAGTGCCTAGCTTGTGAAAGAATGCCCCGCGCCGACCTTTTCGCTTCAGTTATGGGTTATGTTCATCGGATCATGGAAGAGTTGAGGGAACTACACAAGGACCTCACACCAAGGCCCGCGGCAAGGCCGAATGATGCCTCGCGGGCCCCCGGGGATTTTAGGGCATTAGATTTTTGATTGAAAATGTATTTTGAAATGTTGAGTCAAGCTAGAGTTGGCAGTTCTATCTTTACTTTCCTCAGTCAAGCATTTTCTTTTGTTTTGTTGTTGTAAGACGTGTTTTGTAACTACACGGTTTTATTGGATATAAAATGTTACTGAATTTTGCCACAATCTTGTTACCAGAACTACGCTCGGTCTGATTCACGCGGGGTCGTGATACGTAGGCAATCCACATAAGATTCGACCACCACTAAAAAGAAAGAAAAAGAATCCAAAGGTTAAATAACAATAAGGCTTGCAAAGATAGTCGAAAAAGAAAAAAAAAGGAAAAAGAAAAAGAAAAAGAAAAAGAAAAAGGGCCGGAATGACGCATGTTAAAGAGTACATGTAGAAAGGGTTATTTGGTTAGGTGCATTGCATCCAACGTGCTATAACATATCTGTCAAACTCGGTGAACTAACAAGTTTGTTGCGTATTCCGGAAAGTTTAGCAGTTGGTTTGACAGAATATCCTGGCCAGCCATCACTACCGTACTAGATCCAAAGGACCAGTTACAGTAAGCATGTCGAGTTCCGGCAAGAGTCTTGAGGAAGAAAAATCCGAGCTACAAATCATGAAAGAAGAGGTAGACCGGTTAAAACAACAGATAACAGAGATGCACCTGGCTTGGGCCAGGGAACAGTCTTCACCAAACCGCCCTACTCTCGCCTCAGCTCCGGAACATCCGCCCGTCGATCCTTCAACAAGCGCCCCGAGCTATCCATACTTTCAGGGGGAAAATCCATATGCCACCCACATTCCACCAGCCAAACCAAATCCTCCTCCAGTCACCCCCGTTTTTGTAGCACCTCCACCTGCTCCTCTGCAAAGGCCGGCCAGCGAGCCATATGTTCAGATCCATGACAACTCTTACTATCCTCCGGAGCCTACTTTCAGGGCTCCTGAACCACAATCACATACACCTCACTGGGATAATCCGGCAGAACCGGAAAAACACTTCCAAAGTTCGGAACACGAGGAAGTTGCCAGAAAAGTTAAAAGCCTGGAGCAGTCCTTCAGGAACATGCACGGTTTAGGCAACCAGGTCAGCGTCGCCTATAAGGATCTGTGTCCATTTCCGGACGTCCAGTTGCCGGCAGGATTTAAAATGCCCAAATTCGACCTATACGAGGGGCATGGTGACCCAGTGGCCCACCTGCGGGGGTTTTGCAGTAAAATGAGAGGGGCCGGAGGACGGGACGAGCTTCTGATAGCCTACTTCGGCCAGAGTCCGGGAGGATCGGCGTTGGAGTGGTACACTAGACAGGATCCCAGTAGATGGTTTACGTGGGATGATCTGGCTCAAGCTTTTATCGGCCAGTTCCAATACAATCTTGAGATAATCCCCGACCGCCTATCATTGCTAAAACTAGAGAAGAAGCCTGCCGAAAGCTTCAGGGAATTTGGTTTCCGATGGAGGGAACAGGCGGCCAGGGTAGATCCGCCGATGAGAGAAAGCGAGATGGTGGACTACTTCTTGCGGACATTAGAGCCCACCTACTTCGGACATCTGGTAACGTCCGTGGGCAAATCATTCACTGAGGTGATAAAAATGGGGGGTATGATCGAGGAGGGTTTGAAGGCCAACAAGATCATGAGTTACTCAGCACTGAAAGCCACCACTCAGGCTATCCAAAGTGGTACTGGAGGAGTACCGGGGAAAAAGAGGAGAGAGGAAGTTGCGGCCGTCGAGTCCGGGGCATGGTTCAGAAATAGAGGCCCCGCACCCCAATATAGCCCACCCCAACCTCACCACCAAAACTACTCTCACAACCCATATAGCCATCCGCAACATTATTATCCCGCACCTGATCCCCATTTTACTGTCCACCATGCACAATCCTATTCTGCACCTCCTGTTCATGCACCGTGGCGTGCACCGAACCCCCAGAACAATCATCCACCCCCAAGAGCTTACAGAAACCCCTCGGGCGCGAGTTTCCGTCCGAACCAGGCATTCAGGGGCGACAGGGCGCCGAGGCCAAAGACTTTCACTCCCTTAGGAGAGTCTTACACTAGTCTGTTCCACCGGTTAAAACAGGTAGGGTTGCTAAATCCGGTTGAAGCTAAGCTGCCAAACCCTCTTCCGAAGAACCTAGACCATTCAGTGAATTGTGCCTACTGCTCGGGATGTCCGGGGCACGATACGGAAAAGTGTTGGAGGCTAAAGACGGCCATCCAGGAGCTCATTGACACTCGCAGGATTGAGGTCCGGACTCCAACAGAGCCCAACATCAACCAAAACCCGCTTCCAACTCATCATGAGACTAATATGATCGAGTTGGTACGGGCGGAGGAAGGAAAGGAGAAAGCCTCTCGGACTGTAATGATGATTAAGTCTAGCGGGGCAGGAACGAGAAAAGGGCCAAGCTTTGATGAGTCGCCCAGTTGCAAGAAGGACATGCCAGGAGAGTCGGAAGCAGGAAAGGAAAGTGTGAACGAAGTACCGGTGAAGCCGGCCAAGATAGTTGTACCAGGGGCAGCAATCAAGCCCATCTTGACAGTAGCGGGCGTTCGAATGGATCCTTTCATCATCCAGCCGGCAACGCAGTTGCCAGTAACTGATAGCCGGGCTGTCCCATGGAATTATGCTCGGATTACAACGACCTACGGAGGAAAGGAGGTGAAAGAGGAAGTTTGTGAAGCCCAAGGGTTGACCCGCTCGGGGAGATGTTTTGCCCCTGCGGAATTGAGGAAGACCACTCCGGCAGTATTGAAAAAGCCGGTCACTGATGAAGAAGCCGAAGAATTCTTGAAAAAGATGAAGCTGCACGACTACTCCGTCTTAGAGCAGTTGAAGAAGACTCCGGCGCAAATATCATTGCTATCCTTGCTGATACATTCGGAAGAACATCGGCAAGCGTTGATGAAAGTCCTGAATGAGGCACATGTACCGGATAAAATCTCAGTGAGCCATTTGGAGAAGATCACCAATCGGATCTTCGAAGCAAATCGGATCACCTTCACCGATGACGAGTTGCCTGAGGAAGGCACCGAGCATAACAGGGCTTTATATCTTACGGTGAAGTGTGAAGAGGCGGTGGTTACCAAAGTCTTGGTCGATAATGGGTCCAGTGCTAACATTTGTCCTCTCTCTACACTGGGCAAATTAAAAGTAGACATCGGCAGGGTACGCGAGAACAGGGTATGTGTTCGAGGGTTTGACGGAGGAGGCAAAGCATCGGTTGGTGACATAGTGCTAATCTTGACAATTGGGCCAGTGGAGTTCACCATGGAATTCCAGGTGCTGGACATGGTGGTGTCATATAACCTCCTAATAGGGCGACCATGGATTCATGCCGCAAGAGCAGTTCCATCCAGCTTACACCAGCTCGTCAAGTTCGAGTGGGACCAACAGGAGATCGTCGTCCATGGAGAGAACGATCCACAATCGGGCACCATCATTCCCTTTGTTGAAACAGAAGAAGATGTTGGGCCGTGGGTATATCAGGTCTGCGATGTGGTGTCCGCCCACCGAGTTCCGGAAGGGGAATGTATTCCCGGCGACAGAACAATTACTGCGGATGTCATGGTGGCGCATGAAATGTTGCGACATGGTTTCGTACCCGGTAGAGGGCTAGGTGCATCTCTGCAAGGAATCATACAACCGGTATCGGTGGTCGAGAACTTGGGAATCTTCGGCTTGGGATTCCAGCCAACCTCAGAGGACATCCGGCGAGCAAAGAGGAGCAAGCAGAAAACATGGGTGCTCCCAAAGCCCGTTCCACGCCTTTCCCAATCTTTTGTCAGGTCCGGAGCAAGAGGACATCCAGCGCCAAAGATTCCCGGTCCTACGGTCAGGCCAGACGAAGAGTTCTTCAGGAAGTTCGAAAACCTATTCACAGATGTATGTATGCTCGAAGATGGTGAGGGATCCAGTCATGCCGAGATAAAATTTGTGGGACCAAAGGCAAAACTGAATAACTGGAAGGCTACTCCTCTCCCTGTCCGGAAGGAGTCTTGGTAGTTTGTCTTGGATTGTTTTTCTTTCGAAATTTTGTATTGGGGGCTTGTCCCCGGAGTAAAATCCCTTTGTTTTTAGTTCATTTTTGATTTAAGTTTGCAGTTTGTTTTCCCTTTGTACAATTCCCATTAATGAAATATGGTTCCTTCGCGTCTAATTTGGTTTATCTTTTTCCTTCTTTTTACTTTTCTGAACAGCCTTCTTGCAACTGATCTTAATGATATGGCGTGCTTAAAGATTAATCAACCCAGTCTAGAAAGTCAATCGGGTTTGGAAATAATAACACATGAAATAAGAAGTGACGAGAGTGAGTCGGAGTACGGCGATGATGAAGCCGTAGAAGAAATCGGTGAAGAATTAAGTCACTTCGAGGAAAAACCCAAACCGAACTTAAATGATACTGAGGCCGTTAATCTAGGGAATGCTGATGACGTCAAAGAAACCCGGATAAGTGTCCATATTGAACCCAATCTGAGAGAAGAACTGATCAAAACACTCATGGAGTTTAAGGACATTTTCGCATGGTCGTACGACGACATGCCAGGACTCAGCACTGATCTAGTGGTTCATAGATTACCCACCGATCCGGCATATCCTCCCGTCAAGCAAAAACTGCGGAAATTCAAGACGGAGATGAGTGTGAAGATTAAGGAGGAGGTAACCAAGCAGTTGCAAGCGAAAGTCATTCGTGTCACTCGATACCCTGAATGGTTGGCTAACGTAGTACCGGTGCCAAAGAAAGACGGAAAGATCGGGGTATGCGTGGACTATCGCAATCTCAACAAGGCAAGTCCTAAGGATAATTTCCCACTTCCCAATATCCATATCCTGATTGATAATTGTGCCGGACGCGAAATTGGATCCTTTGTGGACTGTTATGCGGGATATCATCAGGATTTTGATGGATGAAGAGGACGCAGAAAAGACGGCTTTTATCACACCGTGGGGGACTTATTGCTACCGAGTGATGCCGTTCGGTTTGAAGAATGCAGGGGCAACCTATATGAGGGCGATGACTACGGTATTCCATGACATGATACACAAGGAAATTGAAGTGTACGTGGATGATGTGATCGTGAAATCCAGACGTCAAGAGGACCATGTCGCTGACCTCAGGAAGTTCTTTCAAAGACTTCGAAGGTACGACATCAAGCTTAATCCGGCCAAATGTGCATTCGGAGTTCCATCGGGAAAGTTGCTAGGATTCATCGTCAGCCGACGGGGCATTGAGTTGGACCCTTCCAAAATCAAGTCCATTCAGGAGTTACCCCCGCCGAAGAATAAAACAGAGGTAATGAGTCTGTTGGGAAGGTTGAATTACATCAGTAGGTTTATTGCCCAACTTACGGCAACTTGTGAACCCATATTCCGCCTATTGAAGAAAGACGCTGCGATAGAATGGACGGCAGAATGTCAGGAAGCGTTTGACCGGATCAAAGGGTATCTGTCAAATCCACCCGTACTAGTTCCGCCTGAGCCAGGTAGACCCCTGATTCTTTATCTGACGGTCTTGGAGAATTCATTTGGCTGCGTACTGGGGCAGCATGATCTTACCGGCAGGAATGAACGGGCCATTTACTACCTCAGTAAGAAGTTCACAGTCCACGAGGTCAAGTACACTCATCTAGAAAAGACATGTTGCGCCCCGACTTGGGTAGCCCAAAAGCTGAAACACTACTTGTCTTCTTACACCACTTACCTCATTTCGCGTTTGGATCCGTTGAAGTATATTTTCCAGAAACCTATGCCTACAGGGAGGTTAGCAAAATGGCAAATATTACTTACGGAGTTCGACATCATATACGTGACAAGGACGGCTATGAAAGCTCAAGCCCCGGCCGATCACTTAGCTGAAAATCCTGTTGATGACGAATACGAACCTTTGAGGACGTATTTTCCGGATGAGGAGGTGTTGCAAATTGAGGGGTTAGAACTAACCAAGGATCCGGGGTGGAAGCTCTTCTTCGACGGAGCGGCGAACGCAAAGGGAGTCGGAGTAGGGGCTGTGCTCATATCTGAAACTGGACATCATTACCCTGTTACTGCTCAACTGCGTTTTCACTGTACCAATAATATGGCTGAGTACGAGGCATGTATCTTAGGGCTGCGATTAGCGGTGGACATGGATGTACGGGACGTCTTGGTCTTGGGGGACTCGGACCTTCTGGTACATCAGATTCAGGGAGAATGGGAAACCAGAGATTTAAAGCTTATCCCATATCGTCAGTGTTTGCATGATTTGACCAAACGCTTTCGATCGATAGAGTTCAGGCACATCCCAAGGATGCATAACGAGGTTGCCGACGCGTTGGCTACTTTAGCGTCAATGCTACATCACCCGGACAAGGTTCGTGTCGATCCGTTGCATATCCAGATCCGGAATCAACATGCTTATTGTAATGTGATAGAGGAAGAGGTGGATGGTGAGCCGTGGTTTCATGATGTCAAGGAATACCTCAGGTTAGGAGTATACCCAGAGCAAGCAACTGGAGATCAAAAGCGAGCTATTCGGCGGTTGGCGAACGGATTTTTCCTTAGTGGAGGGGTGCTGTACAAAAGAACCCCGGATTTGGGATTGTTGAGATGTATAGATGCAAGTCAAGCCACAACAGTGATGACAGATATACACTCGGGAGTTTGTGGACCACACATGAGCGGATACGTATTGGCAAAGAAGATTCTTCGAGCAGGATACTATTGGCTCACTATGGAGCGGGATTGTATAAGTTTCGTGCGAAGATGCCATCAGTGTCAGATACACGGAGATTTGATTCATTCTCCGCCGACTGAATTGCATACAATGTCGGCACCATGGCCGTTTGTCGCATGGGGTATGGATGTTATTGGACCTATTGAGCCTGCGGCTTCCAATGGTCACAGGTTCATTCTGGTAACGATTGATTATTTTACCAAGTGGGTGGAGGCCAAAACATTCAAATCAGTGACCAAGAAGGCGGTGGTGGACTTCGTACACTCCCACATCATTTGTAGGTTTGGAATTCCAAAGATGATCATTACGGATAACGGTGCAAATCTTAACAGTGGATTGATGAAAGAGGTATGTCAACAGTTCAAGATTACACACCGAAATTCCACACCGTATCGCCCAAAAGCAAATGGTGCGGTCGAGGCAACAAACAAGAACATAAAGAAGATATTGAGGAAAATGGTAGAAGGATCTAGGCAATGGCATGAAAAGCTACCATTCGCGCTGTTGGGGTATCGCACTACCGTCCGGACTTCGGTGGGTGCAACTCCTTACTTGTTGGTATACGGGACTGAAGCAGTAATACCCGCAGAAGTTGAGATTCCATCCCTCCGAATCGTCGCTGAAGCTGAGATTGATGACGACGAGTGGGTCAAAACCCGATTAGAACAGTTGAGCTTGATCGATGAAAAGAGATTGACAGCAGTATGTCACGGCCAATTGTATCAAAAGAGAATGGCGAGAGCATATAACAAGAAGGTACGTCCCAGGAGATTTGAAGTGGGACAGCATGTGTTGAAGAGAGTTCTACCACATCAGGCCGAGGCGAAAGGCAAGTTCGCTCCAAATTGGCAGGGACCATTTGTGGTGACTAGAGTATTATCCAACGGCGCTCTATGTCTGACTGATGTCGAGGGAAGATGCACCGATATGGCTATCAATTCCGATGCAGTTAAGAGATATTATGTGTAATTCTTTAATGCATTTGTCAACGCTTGGTTTCGTTTGTGTGTATTCGGCATTTTTTCGAAGAATGAAATGACAGAGGCAATTTTTCTACTACCCAAACACTTTAACCTTTGTTTCCCCATTTGAGCCTTAACTATTCTTTCATATACCCTCTTTCGGAATCATCAAGGAAGATGTGTAACAGGATAGAAAAAAAACAAAGAAGTAATACAAGAAAAAGTGAACTACGTTCGACCTGATTCCTCGAGAAGGATACGTAGGCGCCACACGGCTCGGTCATAATAAAATAAAAATCAAAAAATCCCCCAAGCAACAAAACTGGGGCGAAGTCATTGTTTCGTTGGAAAGATAGTGTGGATTCCGAAAGTTGTAATAAGCTAACCGTTGAGGCTAAACCCCTTTCTTCAGCCTCACGCGCAGAAACCATATCAAGAACCAGAAAGACCTCTCGATCAGTATTTGAAAAGTGCCAAGTCATGTGAATGAAAGCCGGGAGTGACATCCCGACCCTCGATTGAATCCAGGATGCAAGCCAAAAGGGGATAACACTCTAGAGGGAATCTCAGGGATGATGCCCCGCCGCAAGGAAAGAAAGCATAAATGAGAGAGTCTTAACGGTGAAAACCCTCGCGGGCACCTTAAGGCGAAGGAAGTTGAGAGAAGTAAAATGAGAGAGTCTTACGGTGAAAACCTTTACGGGCACCTTAAGGCGACGGGAGATAGAGAGAAACGAGAGAATCTCATTAGTGAAAACCCTTTGAAGGGCGCTGTGAGGTGGCAGGATGAGATGGTTACAAGATGTCCGCATGAGACAAGGTTGGGACATCCGTTTACCTCTAGCAGGACGCGGTATCAGAAAGTGATTGACATGAATAGACTGGGTAGTTTAATCTCAAAGGCGCGGCATAACATTGGATCAGGGCACACATTCAGATAAGTTTCCCTATTTTTTGAGTTCAGAAAAGTTTTTCTCTTCTTTTTGTCATTTGCGGTCAGTATTCTTGTCTTTTCTTTCATTTTCGAAAATTGATTTTTCAAAGCTTACTACCAAGTCTCCCAAAGCAGTATATTGAAAGTGAATAGGCATTGGAACAAGGCAATGAGACGGAAGTCGTTACGATAGTGAGATTGGGATGACAGGCCGAGTGGAAGGTTCGCAAGAATTATGGAGTATGATGGACACATGTGGCATGTCCGAAAGATGATTTCACGCAACGGATCACCGGCTAAAAAGAGTCGGATCAAACCAAAGAGTGGAATAAAAGGAAAGATGAGAGGTCGTTCGTGGAAAAAGCATCTCCCCAAGCAAGCGTCAACGTCGTCCTCAAAGTTCGAGAGAGGCCAAGCAGTTGAAAGAGAATGGCCTCAACAAGAGTGGCACGACCACTCGCGGCGTTTTGAAACTAACAATTTTTCTTTGATTTAAAGCAGGAAAAGAGGGTCCGACGGCAGAAAAGCATACCGTCCAGAAGTTTATCACACTGGGGCAGAAAATTTTCTCCTGTTGCGAAAATTTTCTGGAAAGCAAGACTCAGAGGGTAAGTGTAGAAAGCAACACAAGATGGGGTGATTTTTGAGCCGGGTATCATCTCCAGCAGTTATCGGAAAATAAAACAATGGCTTTGAGATTCCTCCAGCGGTATTACATTCCATAATTTGCTCGAGGAGGCAAAAGCGTGAGTCCCGGAAAAGGTATGGGAAGAAGGAAGAGAATGAGGGGTGAAGGAAACAAAGAATACTTCCTCAGCGGCATCACCCCCAGCAGGCGAGTAAACAGTTCCAAAATATCCCCAGCAGCCAGAAGAAAAGTAATACGACCGGGGGAAAGCAATTCCAAGACAGGATAATTCAGAAGAGAAGGTGTTCCGAGAGGTAACGCAGGCACAAGGATAGGGTACAAGAGGCAAAGGAAGGTAATCAAGACAGGATGAAAATCAGTGAGTCGTAGTTGAAGTCAGGAAGCCCGCCTGGAGAATGGAGTGGCGATGTAATTTTGAAGTTGTAGTTGAAGTCAGGGAGCCCGCCCGGAGAATGGAGTGGCGATGTTAATTTTGAAGTTGTAATTGAAGTCGGGAAGCCCGCCTGGAGAATGGAGTGGCGATTTAATTTTGAAGTAGTAGTTGAAGTCAGGGAGCCCGCCCGGAGAATGGAGTGGCGATTTAATTTTGAAGTAGTAATTGAAGTCAGGGAGCCCGCCTGGAGAATGGAGGGGCGATTTTATTTCAAAGTAGTAGTTGAAGTCAGGGAGCCCGCCTGGAGAATGGAGTGGCGATCTGTTTTAATTTGGTAGAGGAAAGCGGTAGAATGTAACAGAAATCTTTGGCATGAATCCAAGTTCGTAAGAAGAGACGAAGCATCAGAAGGAACGCCAAGTCAGACAAGATGGCAAGGAGCGCGACAAGATCAAGTTAAAAAGGATAGATAAGAACTTGTAGTACTGTAACTTAGTCTAGCTTCTTGTTTTGTTGCTTAGTGCGGTGTAACAAGGAAATCAGCTAAGCAGTGGTAACAGCAGTAACAGCGTAATTGAAGTCAGGAAGCCCGCCTGGAGAATGGAGTGGCGATTTAATTTTGAAGTTGTAGTTGAAGTCAGGGAGCCCGCCTGGAGAATGGAGTGGCGATTTAATTTTGAAGTTGTAGTTGAAGTCAGGGAGCCCGCCTGGAGAATGGAGTGGCGATTTATTTATGAAGTAGTAGTTGAAGTCAGGGAGCCCGCCTGGAGAATGGAGTGGCGATTTAATTTTGAAATAGTAGTTGAAGTCAGGGAGCCCGCCTGGAGAATGGAGTGGCAATTTAATTTTGAAGTTGTAATTGAAGTCAGGGAGCCCGCCCGGAGAATGGAGTGGCGATCTGTTTAATTTGGTAGAGGAAAGCGGTAGAATGTAACAGAAATCTCCGGCATGAATCCAAGTTCATAAGAAGAGAAGAAGCATCAGAAGGAACGCCAAGTCAGACAAGATGGCAAGGAGCACGACGAGATCAAGTTAAAAAGGATAGATAAGAACTTGTAGTACTGTAACTTAGTCTAGCTTCTTGTTTTTCGTTGCCTAGTGCGGTGTAACAAAGAAGTCAGCTGAGCAGTGGTAACAGCAGTAACAGCGGCAACAGCAGTAACAGCGAGATCGCAACAGGCATGGTAGTCCCAGCTACCAGAACTTCCCGAACTACATTGACCTGATTCCCTTTTAGCCAGGGGATATGTAGGAGACCTTTGAAGCAAGGTTCGGTCAAAACTTTTCCAAAATGCTTCATACGGAGTGTTCGGATGGGCAAAAATCGCTTATATCCGCTCATTTATCTTTGCACGAAAACTCTGCGTGTTTACGCGCAAAGAGGGGCAGCTGTGAGCACGTGATTTTTGCCTTACTCGAGAAGTACTCCCAGAAAATTCAAAAAAAAAATAGTTTCGTGTTGGGCATGCTTTGTGTGATTTTGTGTTATTTTTATCTTTTGTGTGCACGTTTATTTATTTAAATTAAAAATACAAAAAAATATATGCTAGGCTTTGCATTTTCAGTGTTTGATATCGAAGTCATGTGATTTACATTTTTGGGTGATATGTAATCGTGTGCGTTAATTGTAGTAAAAACAGCGGTGTTATAGGTTGGTATATATACATATGTGTGTATATACATATATATGTATGTATATATACATATATATATATATATACATACACATATGTACATAATACATCATGAAGATCCGAGCTGGGCCAAATTTAGTCTAAAAGCCAGGCCCAAATGAATTGCTTCTGATCCGGCCCAAATATCCGTCCAGCTTCAGCATATGTAACGTTTGATCTGGACCGTTGGATTTTATTATCCAACGGCCCAGATTAATCCGTTAATTCCAAAATTCATCCAGCCTAGGACTTAACCAAACGGCACCGTTTGGTTTAAGTGAGAGGATCCTGATCGTTGATCAAGTTTGATCCAACGATCAGGATTTAACTACTCAAAACATATATAAACTCCTTTCCATACCCCGCCCCCCCCCAAGCCAGACCCCCCCCTCTCCCTTCTTCTCCCTCAGGAGCTCTCAAATCCCCGGCGTAACGCCGCCGTGCGCCGCCTGCCGGAAATCGCCTCACGGCGGTTCCGGTAGGCCAATCAAACCCAAACCAACGCCAAAACCTTCCCCTTACCTCCCCCATCACGATCCCAGCTTCCATTAACCTCGAATCATGCCGGAGCTCCTCGAATCTTCATTTGAAGATTCGAGTCAAACTCGAACCTATGCCAAATTACCCCAAATTCACACCACAGTCTCCCCACACCTCCCTCGTACCCCCGCCGGCATTGGTTTGCTTCGAATCTAACCAGAAATACAAAAGCCCCAAATCCCACCCGCAAGAACCCTAAAATTGAAAATGACGAATTAGGCCAAATTAACTCGAATTTCGGGGTCTAATGGACTTTATTCGATGTGTTCTCGTATGAGAACACTTCGATTAAGGTCTATTCGACCTCAAAGCAGACGAGCCAAGTTCGAATCTGGGTCATTTTTTGATTTCTGAGGTATTCGTTTCCCTTCTTCCATTCCATATACTTAATTCTTATATCTTTGCATGTTTTACTCAGTTTGTTTATTTTTGCGAAGTTTTCGGAATTTTCTGTCCATCTCAACAGACCTTTTTATTTGGTCGGTTCATGTTATTGTTGTTGATTCAATTCGTTATTATGGTTATGATTACATTCTGTGTTTAATTTAGTTAAGGTCGTCGAATAGTGAATTCGATTTATTGGTCCCTGAATTTGCCCTGTATGCGATTCATTAGAGTGGGGGTTGGTTACTGTTTGATTCAGAATAAAGGGATAATTGGTTGTAGTCAATAGGATAATTGTTTAATCACACACCCATACAAAGGGTTAGTGGAACTGAGCACAGCAGGGCATCCCACTGAGGCTCACTGCCACCAGCATTGTTTAATGCTGAGTCCATGCTTTGGACAGCAGGTAGTGGGGAATGCAGGGATTTTGATGGGTCTGGCAGAGTTGGGAGTGGGCAGGGTGATGGTAACCTTAGGGGCAGGTGTTCTGGAGGGACTTTTAGCTATAAATATAGCATCAAACTGCACCTATAAGGGGGAGACATTGACAGATATCAGAGAGCACTTGGATACATACAGACCTTAGAGAGTGTGATAATCAAAAATACCTGGAGAGAACATAGACATACAGTAGAGATTTTCAGAGTACCTGGAGAGAAAGTAGGAGCAGGGGTTCATTTCCTTATACACACAAAAGATACAGAAAAGAAAACTACTGTTCCATTGGCCTGGGTCACTGTTTCGATTGTATTGCTTCAGTGATTGAGTGTTTGGCCAGTGTTGTGGTGGTGTTTGTATCTGTGTGGTTGCTGGCTGGTGTGTAGTTGTTGCTGCCTGGGTTGTTGTTGTTGCAGACATTGTTGTTGTTGTCGTGTCTTCATTGCTGGCTGGTGTGTTTGTTTGTTGCTGCCTGGTTTGATTTGGTGTTGTTTGTTCCATTGTTGGTGGCTTGGTTGGTCTGTGGTGTTGCTGGTCCAGTCTGTTGCCACTGGTTGTTTGTTGCTGCCTGGTTTGGGTGTTGTTGTTGTTACACTGTTGTGTTGCTGGCTGGTCTGCGTGTTGCTGCCTGGGTCGTTTGGTTGCTGTCAATCCAGTTTATTATTGGTCTACTGTTCTTAGCTGGTCTCTTGTGGTGACTGTGGTGGTCATTTGCTGTTGGTTCAGTTGAGGGCTGTGGTAATTCCAGTGTTTGGGGCTGCTGTTAGTCATTGTTGTTGTTACTGTGTAGTGTTGCTGTTAGCTGATTCATTGGACATCATTTGTTTGCTGTTGGTCTCAAGTTAACCACTGGTTCATTAATTGTGGTTGTTGTTAGTTTGTTTGGATTGCTGCCACTGTTTGTTGTTGTTGGTTGGTATATTGAGTGGCTATTGGTTCACTGGTTGTTACTGGTTTACTGTTGCTGTTACTGTTCTTGTTGCTTGTTGCGGCATCGCCATTGCTCACTCTTCTTTGTTCTTTCGCATTCCAGGTACACATCTCTGTTATTGTAATTCCTTGGTTCAAAAAGAATGAAGCCTGGAGTTTATGTTTGAAGTCTGTTGAATCATGTAGTCGTCCAAAGTCTATGCTTGATTACGTTCTGTTACTGTCTAATTAAATCTGTATTGCTAGTTTTGTTATGGAAAAGCGTAGTTAGGCCAAAGATATATTGTCGTTAGATAAGCATGTAAACCTGAATTAGTCTTCGTATCTCTATTCAATCTTCCCTACTCATGTGTGTAATCTCCAAACCTGTTAAATGACAGACCTTATGTTACAAGCAAGATTAGATAGGGAGTTGTTACTCAACGGAATGACATAATTAGATTAAAAAAAGTCGGGGGTGCATTTCATGTGACCCGACCCCAATTTCGGGCAAGAGTAAATAAAGCATGACATGAACCACAGGCGCATTTCATGCGATGTGGTTCGTAGCAAGTTTTAAGTAATTTGGAATCAACTCTTAAGTAAGATACAGTGAGATGCAGTTCGCTTTAGATTTGAATCAAAGGTACGCCTCGCCCAATAGTTACACTGATCACATAGCCGTCATAAATGTACATATAAATACTTAGGTTTCGAGATGCGTCGTTTCTTAACGAATATCACGCTTTTCTCAACAGTGTAAATAAGTAGTCGATCCGGGCACACATTTTAGTTTACCTTTTTAAATACGGGTGTGCATTTCATGCGACCCAAATCCAAACCCCGAAATGTTGAATAAGAATACGTTGAGGATCCGGGTGCATTTCATGTAACGTGATTCGAAAGCATATTTTTAAGCAACTTTCTCTTTCGTAAATCACAACCAATAATAAAAGCGGTAAAAGGGGTATTAACTTGCACGAAGTACATAATTGTAAAAAGCAGATAGATAAGCCAAACACGACAGTTGAGCGACCGTGCTAGAACCACGGAATTCGGGAATGCCTAATACCTTCTCCCGGGTTAATAGAATTCCTTATCCGGATTTCTGGTTCGCGGACTGTTAAATAGAGTCATTCTTTTCCTCGATTCGGGATTTAACCGGTGACTTGGGACACCATAAATCTCCCAAGTGGCGACTCTGAAATAATTAAAATAAATCCCATCTCGATTGTCCTTTAATTGGAAAAACTTTTTGCATCCTTGCGGGTGCGTAAAAAAGAGGTGTGACAGTAGAGACCAATAGGGTCAATATTTCCACCTTCCGGCTTGAAGCTGCCAAGACTTGGTGGAGAGATTATTGCCTATCTAGACTAGCAGGGTCTCCAGCTTTGACATGGGATCAGTTAACAGAGTTATTCTTGGAGAAGTTTCTCCCGGTCACTCAGCGGGAGGCACTTCGTAGGATGTTTGAGCTTCTCTAGTAGGGCTCTATGACAGTTACACAATATGAGACTAGATTTATTGAATTGGCACGCCATGCGATTGTGATACTCCCCACAGAGCAAGAGAGGGTCCGGAGGTTTATTCATGGATTGATTCAGTCGATCCATCTCCGAATGGCCATGGGAGTTGGTAGTGATATTTCCTTTTAAGAGGCGGCCAACGCAGCCCGCAGGGTTGAGATGGCCTTCACACATGGAGAGGGTCAGATGTCGGACAAAAGGCCTCATCATTCTGGTAGGTTCAGTGGTACATCGTCTGGAGGAAGGGATTCATTTGGTGGAGGTCAGTCGTCGAGACTCTTTCAGTCCGCGCTTCAAGTTTCTCATGGTACTCAAGGCAGCGGTGGTTCTTAGTAGTACTATTCAAATCAGCAGCCTATCAGTGCACCCCCACTTCAAAACTTCAGGGAGGACATTCAGGTCTATAGGGCTAGTAGTCGCAATAGCCGAGATCTTGTTAGGGTTGTGGTGACCGCGATCATATTGTCAGGTTTTGCCCTCGAGCATCAAACAACTCTCAACAACAGGGTCCTCGCCATATAATTTAGGCAATAGGCGATCCACAGCTTACCCAGCCAGCTAGAGGCGGGGGTCGAGATCATAGAGGTAGAGGTAGGGACCGTAGAGGTAGAGCTAGGACCGATAGAGGTAGAGGTCAGCTAGTAGTTGATCATCCTAGAGATATGGCTCAAGGGGGTGGGGCCCAACCTGGTGTTATGCTTTTCCAGCCCGACCAGAAACTGAGTCTTCCGATGTTGTTATTACAGGTACTATTCTGGTCTGTGATAGGGATGCTTCAGTGTTATTTGACCCTGGGTCTACATATTCATACGTTTCCTCATATTTTTCACCCTACTTGGCTATGCTTAGTAATGTCTTGGCTATTCCTATATATGTATCTACACCCGTGGGTGATTCTATTGTGGTCGACCGAGTCCATCATTTTTGTGTAGTAGTATTTGAGGGTCTTGAGACCCATGTTGATCTATTGCTTCTTAACATGGTGGATTTTGATGTTATATTAGAGATTGAGTTCTTGTCCCCGTGTCATGCGATCTTGGATTGTCATGCCAAGACCATAACCTTGGCTTTACCAGATTCACCCCGATTGGAGTGGAGAGGGACCCCAGGTTATGCCACCCACAGTGTTATTTCATATGTTAAGGCTCAACGCATGGTTGAGAAGGGGTGTTTAGATTATTTGGTATATGTTCGTAATTCCAGCATAGAGGTTCCTTCTATTGACTCAGTTCCTATTGTTCAAGAGTTCACAGAGGTTTTCCCTTCAGACCTGCCGCGTATACTGTTCGGCAGAGATATTGATTTTTTGTATTGATCTAGATCCAGACATGCATCACATTTCTATCCCGTCGTATCGTATGGCCTCGCCAGAACTGAAGGAGTTAAAGGATCAGTTGCAAGATTTGCTTCATAAGGGTTTCATCAGGCGTAGTGTTTCTCTTTGGGGTGCGCCAGTTTTATTTGTGACGAAAAAGGATAGGTCGATGAGGATGTGCATTGATTACCAGTAGTTGAACAAGGTGACGATAAAGAACAAATATCCACTACCGAGGATTGATGATTTGTTTGACCAGTTGCATGGTGCAAATGTGTTTTCGAAGATAGACTTTAGATCGGGCTACCATCAGTTGAGGATTAGGGCATTATGAGTTTTTGGTCGTATCATTTGGGTTGACCAATGCCCCAGCAACATTTATGGTGTTGATGAACCGAGTATTCAGGCCTTAATTAGACTATTCATGATAGTCTTTATTTATGATATTCTTGTGTACTCACACAGTCACGAGCAGCACCTCAGAGTGGTTCTTCAAACTCTAAAGGATAGTCAATTGTATGCCACATTCTCGAAGTGCGAGTTCCGGTTGAGTTCAGTCATATTTTTGGGTCATGTAGTATCAGCAGAGGGCATTCAGGTAGACCTGAAGAAGATTGATGCAGTCAAGAATTGGCCTCGACCAGCTTCAGCGAATGAGATTTAGAGTTTCTTGGGGTTAACTGGTTATTATTGTCGATTCGTGGAGTGGTTTTCAATTATAGCAGCCCCGACGACCATGTTGACCCAGAAGGGTGCCCAGTTCAGGTGGTCAGACGAGTACGAGGAGAGCTTTCAGAAGCTCAAGACAGCTTTTACTACGACACCGATATTGGTTTTGCTCATAGGTTCAGGGCGTTATACAGTTTATTGTGACGCTTCACATATTAGGCTTGGCGCAGTAATGATGGAGGATGGTAGGCTCATTGCTTATGCTTCGAAGCAGTTGAAGATCCACAAGAAGAATTACCCAGTTCATGATCTAGAGTTGACAACCATTGTTCATGCTTTAAAAATTTGGAGGCATTACTTATATGGTGTGATGTGTTATGTGTACACTAATCACAAGAGTCTGCAATACTTGTTCAAGTAGAAAACGTTGAACCTGAGACAGCGGAGATGGTTGGAGTTATTGAAGGATTACGATGTAACTATTCTGTACCACCCGGAGAGAGCCAATATGGTGGTAGATGCATTGAGTAGGAAGTCATACAGCATGGGTAGTCTTGCTTATATTCCGGTCAGCTAGATACCGCTTGCTTTGGATATTTAGGCCTTTGCCAATCGGTTTGTGAGGTTGGACATTTATGATCCTAGCCGAGTCTTAGCTTGCTCGGTTGCTCGTTCTTCATTGTTGGAGCGTATCCATGATCGGCAGTTTGATGATCCTCATTTATGTGTCCTGAGAGACACTGTGCAACGTGGAGGTGTCACGAAGGTTACTTTAGATGCAGATGGTATTTTCAGGCTGCAGGGGCGAGTATGCATGCCTAATTTCGATGGGATTTGAGAGTTGATCTTAGCAGAGGCCCATAGTTCTTGGTATTCTATTCACCCAGGCGTCGTGAAGATGTATCTGGACTTACGACATCATTATTAGTGGCGTAGTACAAAGAAGGACATTGTTCCATATATGGCTCGGTGTTTGAATTGTCAGCATGTCAAGTATGAGCATCAGAGGCCTGGTGGTGTGTTTCAGAGGATTGAGCCTCCCGAGTGGAAGTGAGAGATGATTTCCATAGACTTCGTTACTAGACTTCTGGTGACCCAGAGGAAGTTTGATGGTATTTGGGTCATTGTTGATAGGTTGACCAAGTCAGCACATTCCATTCCTGTTTCCACCACCTATTAATCGGAGAGATTAGCAGAGATCTACATCCGAGAGATTGTTTTCCTTCATGGGGTGCCGACATCTATCATTTTAGACCGAGGTACACAATTTACCTCACGCTTCTGGAGAGTAGTTTAGCAGGAGTTAGGCACCCAAGTTCAGTTGAGTACAACATTCCATCCTCAGACAGACGGCCAGTCCGAGAGGACTATACAGATATTGGAGGATATGCTCCAAGCCTGTGTTATTGATTTTAGTGGATCTTGGGACCAATTTCTACATTTAGCAGAGTTCTCCTACAACAATAGCTACCATTCCAGCATTCAAATAGCTCCTTATGAGGTATTATATGGTAGGCAATGTCGGTCTCTAGTCGGATGGTTTGAGCCGGGAGAGGCTCGGTTATTGGATACAAATTTAGTCAAGGAGGCCTTGGATAAGGTCAAGATCATTCATAACAGGCTTCATTCAGCTCAATCGCGACAAAAGAGTTAGGTGGATCGCAAGGTTAGAGATGTAGCTTTCATGGTTGGCAAGCGAGTATTATTTCATGTATCGCCTATGAAAGGCGTGATGATATTTGGGAAGATGGGCAAGCTTAGCCATAGGTTCGTTGGGCCATTTGAGATTCTTGTTCAAGTGGGAGAGGTGGCTTACAGACTTGCTTTGGCACCTAGCTTGTCAGCCGTGCATGTAGTGTTTCATGTGTCTATGCTTAGGAGGTATCATGACGATCCTACCCACGTGTCAGATTTCAGCACTGTCCAGTTGGACAAGGATCTATCCTACGAGGAGAATCCGATAGCCATTTTAGGCCGGCACGTTCGACAGTTCGCGTCGAAGAGTTTTCTTTCAGTGCGTGTCCAGTGGAGGGGTTAGCCTCCTGAGGCATCGACCTGGGAGTCCGAGTCTGATATACGGAGTCGTTACCCTCATCTATTTCCTGATTCATGTACTTCTTTTTTTTGTCCGTTCGAGGACAAATGGTTATTTTAGAGGTGGAGAATGTGATGACCCAAAGGGTCATCACCGTATTTCTCCCTTTTTCTGCGCTTCCGAGGCCCTGGAAACCTTGCTTTTAGGTGCCTCGATTTGCATGCACTATTAGGGCACGAAGCCGAAATAATTTTATGTTAAAATATGTGAATCTGTGAAACATTTTGATATTAATATTGATATAGTTGACTTTGGTCATCCTTTGGGGTAAATAGACCCGGACCGGTGATGTGACGGTCCCGGGTGGTCCGTAGAAAAATATGGGACTCGGGCATCTGCCAGAGTCAAAATCCGAGGTCCAGAACCCGAGTAAAAGAATTTTTCTGTTAAATTGTTTTATTAAATTATTAAGAAAAAATGGAAATAGAAATGAGTTAGAAAATATAGGTATCAGGCTCAATTTTTGGTTGCGACGCCCAGTACAAGTCTTAAATATGCGTTAAGCGCTTTCTGTGAAATTTGGTATAAATCGGACGTCGTTTGACGTGTTTCGAACCTAAATATATAAAGTTGGAGGTTGATGAATATTAAAATGAAAATCATGATTTTTGGGGTTTGATTCTTTGATTTAGATGTTATTTTGGTGATTTATATCATTCGACTAAGGTCGTAGGATGTATTTGAGTTAGTGTGTTTTTTTTTTGATAGGATCCCCGAGGTCTCGGGAGTGATTCGGAGGTGGTTTGGGGTGGTTTTGCACTTAAACACTTAGCAGATTTTCTGCAATTTTTGCCCAGGGAACTCCTTCTTCGCGTTCGCGGCCTTAGGCATCGCGTTCGCGTACCTTTCCTGATTTCCTTCCTCACATTCGCTATTGAGTCCACGCGTTCGCAAAGCATCAGGTCACCTATTCATTGTGTTCGCGTGATGCCAAACGCGTTCGTGTAGAGAATTCTTGCACACCCTATATATTCCTCTTCGCGTTCATATGGCTTGTCGACGAATGCGATGATTTCCAACTTATGTTCATCACGAATGCGACCCTACTGTCGCGAACGCGTTGGGTAATTTCACCCAGCAATTTTAGGTCATAAAAACAGAACCTATTTCGGGATTTTTCCATTATTTCACACGAACTCATCCCTCAAATCACTCCATAGACGATTTTCAAGCTTCTCTTTCGCCATATCTCTTTGTGTAAGTATTCTTAACTTCATCATCTCCTAATTTCAGCATCTAATCACTAAGTTCCTAGCTCTTAATCATGAATTCAAGGTAGAAAATGGGGGTTTCGGGTAGAACTAGGGCTTTGGGAATTTTGGGTTATTCAACCTCAATTTGAGGTCGAATCTTGAAACAATTTACATATTTGAACTCATGGGGTTATGGGTGATTGGATTTTGGTCCGAGCCTCGTGTTTGGACCATATGGATCCGGTGTCAAATTTTGTTAATTTTGGAAGACTGCTAGAAAATGCGTTTCTAGGCTATGGGATTATGTTGTTGGGGCCTAATTGATATCTTTGAAATAATTATGCCTAGATATCATTGTTTCGGAGCGGAGAGTTGATTGCTATATTTTTTACCGAGACAAGTGGTTGATCTAACTTTGGCTTGAGGGAATAGGATTAGAGTGTTATAAATTTCTACTTGCTAAATGATCGAGTGCGGTGTATAGGCATGGTCATGAGTATATATATGCAGATGTCTAGCATGACCGTGGGTCTTTGTTTGTACTTTCTTTTGGTATATTTTAGCACTCTTCCAAGATAATTATTAATTTCTACATAATGTCAAGAGTTTGAGATTAAATTATGAAATGTTAATGCTTTGGAGAGTTGGCTCGAACGATAAAAAGACTATTGAGTAAGAAATTAAAGTATTAGAAAGAGATGCGATTAACCCCTTACTGGGATGGTTTGAGTATATTGAACATCTCCCTTGTCGGGATGTGAAAGTTGTTGTTATTTCTCACTTGCTGGGATTTAGTTGTTTACTTGTGTTTTCCCTTGCCGGGGCATTTCTTATTATTGCTTATTTCCCTCGCCCGTTTGGTTCTGATTGTTATTTGGGTGAGGAAGAGTGATAATGCATGAAAGATCATTCCGTGCCATTTTTGTTATATTTGCACAAAGAGTCATTCCGTGGCATGTTTGACTATTTATGCACGAAGGGACATTCTGTGCTCTAATTTGACTATATTTGCACGAATGGTCATTTCTTGCCATGAAATGAGAATTATGTGAGGGAAAGCACAAAGGGTGATGCCGAGAATTTTATTTGCTTGCTTTGGGTGAGGATGACAATAAAAGCACGACGATTGATGTCGTGCAACTGTTGAATTTCTTGTTCTTTGGTAGTTACTATTGTGCCCTATTTCTTGATTACGCTCAAGACTTTTATATTTGGATTGTAATCCCCCCTTGCATGTTTCCATCCCTTTTGTAACTGTTTAGTTTTGGTGTACTTTCCTTTTATTGCACATATATATATAGAACATTACAGGTTGATTTGGTAGTCCTGTCTAGCCTCATCACTACTTCGTCGGGGTTAGTCCAGGCACTTACCAACACATGGGGTCGGTTGTGCTGATACTACACTCTGTGCATCTTTTTACATAGATCCAGGAGCTGCTTTAGGATAGCAGCAGTAGCATTTTACCCGGGAGCTGTCTTTAGTCAAGGGACTCACGAGGTAGCCTAGTTGGCGTTCGTAGGCCGAAGTCCCTTCTATGTTTAGTTTGTTTTCTTTGTTTCGAAACAAACAATATGTAATATCATTTCAGACTTGTTTTTAGTACTCTATAGCATTCCGTGAGATAGCAACACCAGATTTTGGGTAGAGATATGTTTTAACTTTCGCATGTTGATTTCATTTTATTTAAACTTAAAGTCTTCCGCTCTTATTTAATTATTTTCCGTATATTCATATTGTTGGATGTATCATAGAATGTTTGAAGTTTGGCTGGCCTAGCTCCGTTAGTAGGTGCTATTACGACTCCCGATGGTGGGAAATCCGTGTCGTGACTGGAGGCGACCAATGTGGCCCAGAAGATTGAGATGGTACTATTACAGGGGGGTGGTCATGGGGCAGACAATAGGCCCCATTATTCAGGCAGATTTAGTGGTACATCGTCTGGAGGTAGAGATTCATATAGTAGATGCCATCTTCCTAGGCCCTTTCAGTCAGCTCTTCAGGTTTCTCACGGTGCTTCAGAAATCAGATGCAGTATTCTAACCAACAGTCCTTCAGTGCACCACCAGCACCTATCATAGTACCACCACTTCAGAATTTCCAAGGTTGTCAACCCTTGAAGCCGAGGGCTTGTTATACTTGTGGCGACACGAGGCACACTGCTAGGTATTGCTCTCGCGCACCAGGAGGCGCTCAACATCAGAGTTCTCGTGCCATGGTACAGGAACCAGGTGTTGCAAAGCCCACCCAGCTAGCTAGAGGTGGGGGTAGAGGTGGTAGAGGTGGAGGTAGAGGTACTAGAGGTGGAGCTCCGGCTGCTAGAGGTGCAGGCCAGCCAGTAGGAGACCGACCTAGATGTGGTTCAGGAACGGCCCAGCCTTAATGTTATGCTCTTCAGGTCAGGACCGATGCTTTAGATGCAGTTATTACAGGTACTGTCACACCTCCCTTTTTACTACCCCACACTTTAGGAAAAGCATATAAATACGCTTTATTGGGTATACCTCGATGTTCAAATACCCGAGACGGATATAATAGCATAGAGGAAGGAGTTTTTCCACTTAAAGGACAATCGGTTTGGAATTTTATTTTAATTAATCAGAGTCCCCACTTGAGATAATAATGGTGTCCCAAGTCACCGGTTAATCCCGAATTCGAGGAAATTGACTCTTTCAAAAATGTCTGCGAAACAAAGATCTGGTTAAGGAACTCTGTTAACCCGGGAGAAGGTGTTAGGCATTCCCGGGTTCCGTGGTTTTAGCACGGTCGCTCAATTGTCGTTCTCGACTCTTGTTTGACCCATTATAGATTTTAACGACAAGTATGTGCTTTTAATTTTAATATTTTAAAGAATTTGCGACATTGCGAAAACGCACCTCGAGTCACACCGCAACCAGTACGCCTGTGACTTTTAGTACGTTTCGGCTTTGCCGGGATTTGGGATTTGAGTCGCACCAAGTGCACACTCGTATTTAAGGAAAGTATATTAAATCGTGCCCTAAATAACGTCTATCGGCTTTTAAATCTTTTGGGAGAGGCTATGGAATTCGCTATTAGCCTTCCCGAATCTATTATATACATTACTTCATTACAAAGGGGGCCCCACTGTTTTGGTATCGTATGAGGCTCATCCCGATTTAATTTTAGAAGTTCAATCTTAATGTATACTATATTTTCTATATTGTTTTTCCCTTTAGCCGTATGTGATACTAGATATTCCAGGCCCTTATTATTTCTGTTGTTATTGGGCCTGGACTTTCGCTCACTTATTCAGATGTGCATTCGACCCGCCCAGGCCTTCGAGGCCCAGGCTACTAGCGAGCTTCTGCTTATCAACCGATTTTCTATATACCGCAGTTCAGGCTTACGCCAAGTATCGAGCCCAAACCAAATTTATGGTAACAATAGCAATGGACAATACAGAATTCATTGTAGAACAGGCACTTAGAATTAAGAATGAAATTGAATTACTTTTATTTATCAGAAAAAGGAAAGTCAATACATAAATTACTAACTCTAAATCAAATTTCTATATACTTGAACTTACAGACCGTCTTCATGCCAATTTACAACCAAAGTTTTATACTAATGTCTAATTGTTTACTGGTCGAAATATTTGGGAACACATCTTACTTGCCTACAAGATCAGGTTGAATTAGAGTGATTTAACTAATTATTTACAATATCAAAAGAGAAACTAAGCAATTTATTTCCAAATGTTTAACTATATCACTGGTTTCGTTGTGGATAAGCCTTTTAATCCCCAAGTCTGGTTCTGATTAAGTTACTACATTGCCTAGTCACTTCAACTCTTAACTTACTAAATCTGAATTTCTGTTTTCTTAAAATTAACAGAGCATGTGAACAAAAATTAATTAATCTAACTTCGAATACCTATATGTGAGTGACTCATTGACTTATGCATGATTAACTACTAATTTTAAGACTAATATGCTAACCTATGTTTTAAGGTTTTTTTTTTTTTACCTAATTAACTAAGTGATATACTACTATGACTATACTACTACTATACTACTACTATTATACTAGCTATTACATTGTTATTGCGTTTGTTCTTTTCTGCTACTACATTTATACTACTGCTATGGATCTAAAATTGAAGAAAGAAGAACAAGTTACAAAGTACACGCTATCAAATGAATTCTAAATCAAAGAGCTTCATTTCGTTCAGTCAAATCTTTACAGCTTGGTTTCGGACAAGAGTATACCTGGATCAATAAGAAGAAGACCAATGAGTCTAGGGGGAAATAAGAGCAAGTAATCAGCAATAGACCCAAACAGCAATGCAACAGTGGAATTGAATGCCAAATGAATGAGACAAACAATAATCATCAAATAGGAAACCCAGCAACAGCAAACAGAATCCAAGTAGAAACTCGAGCAAAGATCCCAAAATCAGAAGAATATCCTAAGTTCTCACTCGAAAAATGCAGAAGAACTCTATTGCTATCTTAGTATTTTTTTCTGTGAACTTTTCTTATCAAAAGCCAGCCCCTATTTCACTCTTTTTGGGAGTATTTATAGGAAGGGAGGGGCTGATGACTTGGGGAGAAAGTATGGGATTAAATCCCACTTCTCCCCCTCTTAAAATTATCAAGCTTACACTTAGACCCCTATTTCAGTTATGAAACCCCTTCCAGCATGTGCTGGAAGGTTCTAAAAGATTCCTTTTAGGGCTTTTTACCAATGTAACCTTATGGGTTAAAGATTTTTACAGATTTTCCATTTTAGGAAGACCATTATAACCTTTAATCTCTGCAAAATTGCAGAAATCAGGGGTACAAATGACTCCTTTAACCCCTTATGTTCTAAATTATTTACCAAATTACGAAATTGGTTCCCTTTTATACCCTTAAAGGCACTGGTGAATTACCTGACCTATCTAGGTCAGGTTTCAGCATTTTAAGACTATATTTAACTAGTGGCCAGTCCTTGCATTGGTATTTAAGGACTGGCCAACTCTACTTTAGGGAACTATTTTAATTTTAGCCTCTTTTAGTTCAACTTCAGTTAATTAAAACCTTCTTATTTCAATTTTAAGCTAATTGCAGGACTAGCATGCCTTATTATTAAAATTAACTATTTAAAACTTAGCCAGTCTCAAGTTGAGACTTAGCTTGGGCAATTGAACCCAATTACTGAACATAGGTTGGGCCCAAGCTTTTGCAGGCTTAGCCACCTGTAGTTCAGAGCTCAAAAGTGAGCTTGGGCAAGTCTGCAATTGCAGACTTAGCTAGATCTGCACAACCGGCCCCTTTTGAGGTGGACTGGTGTGTTGGGACCTTATAGAGTTGATCAACCTTTGCAAAGTTAACCACTCTTAGGTCAATTATTGCCTAATAACCTATCTTTGTTCATTCTAAGTTAATTAAACTAATTTGCAGGAATAGCCTGCTTAATTAAAGCACTCAGACTGTTAAACTAATGGCCAGTCTCAAGTTGAGACTCAGCCTGGGCAATTGAAGCCCAATTGCTGAACATAGACTGGGCTAAGGTCTTTACAGACCTGGCAACCTAAGGTTCAGGGCTCAAACAGAGCCTAGGCAAGTCTGCATTTGCAGACTTAGCCAATTATTACACAACTAGCCATTTTTAAGTGTTGGTCAGTGTGTGAGGGACCTAGCAGAGTAGGTCAATTGCAAAATTGACCACTCTTGGTCACTTATTTAACTTGTAGCCTATTTTTTGTGATTTTCAGTTTTAGCCTATTTCAAAACTAGCCACTCTATGAAACCTAGCACTAACAGCTATAACCAATTCACCTAAGCATGATAGGTATTAACAGTGTTCAAACCAACATAAAACTATTGCAAACTTAGCCATTTCAACAAACAATTGCACACATAACCACACGAAGCCAAATATTGTTCATTAATCAATTAAAACTCAGAAGAGGAGTTTGATAATGTTGAATCTTAACTAATCAACTCACATAACTCAAATTCATGTAGCAAAAATGTAAATTAACATCAGTCAGCCTTAGTCACAATCATTTTATGTTAAAAGATTTACTGAATGACCCAGAGCACATTTAGAATTCATGAACATAGACATAGTAAAGACTAGATTTCATAACAGTCAACAGGAAATGAAATATGGCTTATATCAGACATGAGAACAATGGGTCTAACAGAATAACATAAGAATGGTAATCAACTAGACCTACTAATCTAAAACTTTTTCCAAATACCAACCTAAATCTAATACAAGTGCATGACAGATAAGATGAAGATGAAGAACAGAAAAACATGGAGAAACGGTGAAAAAGAAACAGGAAAGATCAATCACGATACTTCAAAAGCAACTTAATGTAAAGATGAGAAGAGAATAAAGTTAAGCTAATATTAGAACTAAGCATGCATGACAATAGGAGAAAGCTAGACTATAAAAGCTAAACAGATCAAAGACTGTAATATTTACCCTTCTAACTCAACAGAAACAGAACATGATAAAAGAACACCATGAAGATAAACCAGATGAAAAGGAAGCCTGGTTCTATCATAGATCATTAGAGCCAAAGCAACAAGAGTGGTCAAAGTAACTTGAGCTTATTATCAATGAATTTAAACAGAAGACAAAGATCAACGGTCATGCTTTTTGCAGTGAATCAGAAATCAACAGTTAAAATGACAAGGAAAAGATGAAATCTCTGAACTTTGAGCAAAGAACCATGAGATCAAAACAAGACAAATAACAAACAAAATCCTATCACTAACAAGCTAAAAAGAATAGGTTAAGAAATCTTATGACTAAACATCAGAGACACAGGCAAAAGATGTGAAACAAAAGAAGAAACAACAGATAAGAACCTTATAACTAATCATGCGAAGAAACAGGAGACAAGAATCATTCAAACTACTAAAAGCTAGCAAAGAAGACTAGAGTCAAAATTTAAACATGCAAAGGGAGATGTCGAAGACCAACAAGATTGAGAGGCCTAATACTAACAGAGGAAAAAGACAAAGACAAGAGAAAGATATCAGAACTGGAATCCAAACAGAGAAGCAAACAAACGAGATAGATATAGCAAATGACTAAACAACTAAACATGTGAAGAATCATAGTCATGCTTTTGAACCTCAAAAACCACTAACCAAGAAGATAAAGAAGAAGAGATATATCTTTTAAAGATAAGTAAACTACACATAAACGAAACAAAAACAGAAAGAGATACAGAAATGAACAAATCAAGAAACCCTAATACTAACAGACATACCACAGGATTAAGATTTCAAAAATAACAAAACAGACAGAAACAAGAAACAATAAACATGCAAACAAAGCAAATAATCTAAAACACAAAAACGGGTAAGGGCACTTAGCTTGCAGGGCCGGTCCACTGAGCTTCCCTTCTTCACTCTTTTTTTACTCTCTCTCAGACTCTTTCAGACCCTTTTCCTTGTTTCTTTTTTTTTATTCTCTTCATTTTTCCTTTTTCTCATTTTTCTTTCTGTTTTCTGTTGTTAGGCTTCAAGACGAAACCTTTTAGGGTTTTTTGGGTTTGTGGGGGTGTTTGGGTAGGGTAAAGGATGGATCTTTGAAGAGGTTCGAGTTTTGGAGTCACCGGAGTTAGGTTTCCGGCGACCCTTTTTGGGATATTCGAAGAGCTTGGGGCAGATTCGAGGGGCATGGGTGGTATAGTTGGATAGATCAGGTCAGGACGGATAGATCGGCGTTGGTTTGGGATGGTGGTTCATTGTTTGAGTGGTCACCGGTGGAGTTCCGGTGACCGAAGTTTCAAAACAAAGGGGGTCTGTTTTTGTAGTTTTGATGGAGAAGAAGAAAAAGAAGAAAGAAAAGAAGAGAGGAGGGGTTAGAGGGGCCGGCGACCACCGTGGAGGGTGGTGGCCGCCATTGGCAGGCTAGGGTTTAGGGACGTTGAGGAAGAAGATAAAGAGGGGAGAAGATAGGAGTAAGGGGCGGCTAGGGTTATGAAATTAGGGAAATGGCCGGGCCGTCTGGACCAAAGCTTTTTATAGCCGTGGAGATTGAGGTGATCGTGGCCGTTGATTTGTTGATGATCAACCATTCTTACTTAGTGAATTGGACCGGTTTCTTTGGGCTAAGGGATTGGGCCAACGATTTGGACTGTATTTGGCCCAAATTTATTACACAACATATATTTTTTTTTGTATTTTCCGGTATTAATTATTTTTTTTATGTATTTTCTTTTATATTTTTTTTCGTTTCTTTTATGGAATATTATAAAACCTAATTTTCTGCTTACTCTAATTATTTAGTAGTTTTTGGAAATTTTCTACTATTTTTCCTAATTTTCACTACTTAAAACTATTTTTGCTAATTTTCTTCTTAAAACTTAATCAATTAAAACAAAGTAATTAACTAGCCTATTTTTTTTTATTTTTTCTAATTTCTAATTATTCAAACACACAAAGTGTAGCTAATTTCAAACAAAGCACGTAATTTCACTCAAAAACATATTTATTTTAATTTTGGAACGGTTTGCCCGGTGCAAAAATCACGTGCTCACAGGTACGGTTCTAGTTTGTGTTAGAGATGATTCAATATTATTTTGTCCATGGTCTATGTATTCGTATGTATCATCTTATTTTGCATCATACCTGGTCATGCCTAGAGATTCATTAAGTGTTCCTATTTATGTATCTACATCAGTGGGTGATTCTATCGTGGTCGATGGACTCCATCGTTTTTGTATTGTAGTGATTAGGGGTCTTGAGGCTCGTGTAGACTTGTTGCTTTTAGATATATTTGACTTAGATATTATATTAGGGATGGACAAGTTATCACCTTACCACGCTATCTTGGACTGTCATGCCAAGATTGTGACCTTAGCTTTTACCGGGTATGAATCGTTTAGAGTGGAGAGGTACTCCAGTTCATTCTACCTACAGTATTATCACGTATTTGAAGGCTCGACATATGGTTGAGAGTGGGTGTTTGGCTTATTTGCTTATGTTTGCGATTCTAGTGCTGAGGTCCCTCTTATTGATTCTGTACCTGTTGTTCGGGGGTTTCTTAAGGTTTTCCCTTTAGACTTGCCGGGTATGCTAGTTGATAGGGATATTGACTTTTCCATTGATTTGGCTTC